>RJWH01005913.1:0-65434 GCA_004363575.1 Solenodon paradoxus
AGGGAAGGTAGGGAAGGTAGAGAGAAAGGAGGGAGGGAGAATGGAAGGGATGAAAGAACCCTATAGCATATAGCAGATGAGCTCTCTCCTTCCATCTCTACATGTAAGTAAGTGCCCCTGCCAACCACTTAAGACACACATTGGAACACAACCCTTTACACACTCCTTTGGATTGAGGAGAGTGTGGGGGCTGAGCTGGGGCTGGGCCCAGAGGCAGCTCCTGGACCCGGAGAGCTGCCAGCACTTACTATGAAGAGGCCCTGCTCCGGGACGGGCATGGTACCCTTGCAGCACTTTGCCGTCCTCAGCGGTGTGGCGGGGTCTCCGCGACACTTCAGGCTGCTTGGTGCCAGCATGGTCTGGGTGAGCCAGGGGACTGGCATTTTTGACGAGATGTCGGCCGGTGGGCTCACGGGGCTGGGTGCGTGTGAATGCACACAGCCCGTGCATCTGCTATGTGTGAGTGGTATTTGTAGATGTGTGTGGAGGGACAGTTTTGAACCCAGTGGCCAGCGTGGCTGTGGGCATGCGTGCGTGTTCTGTGCAACTGTCTGGATGGAGCTGAGTGCCTACACTTGGAGTGATCAGTGTGTGAATGTGAATGCTTGTGAATGGACTGGGTGCTCGGGGGCATTGCGTGGATGTTTACACACATCTCCCCAGGCAAAACGTCTGTTTGGAAGCCAATCTGGAGTTTGCGGGGTCTCGTGTGCACGCAGGTCCTCAGGCCTCTGACTATGGAGCCCATGTGCGCGTGCGCGTGCGCGTGCACAGCGCAGACCGTAGCCACACATGAGAACACAGGGTCTCTACTCCAGTCCCTCTCTGCATGTGACCAGGGCTTCTCCCCCTTTCGACAGCCTTGGCGTCCTGTGGGCCTGCCAGTGCTCTGCCGTTTAAAAGGGCTCCGGGGCTCTCAGGTCCCAGGGAAGGAGGCAGTCCCAGGTGAGCTCTGTTGGGGCGCGGTCACTGGACCTAGGTTTGTTGTTTGCATTGGATGTGTGAGGATGTGGATTCCTTGCATCAATGGCTCCATTTGCTACTCATTTTCTGTGTTCGCTTTTCCAAATGCTGTGATTCTGCTGTCCCCTCTGCAGCCGGAGGGGTCCAGCCAAACGCTTGCTTGCAATGCCTGCAGGAGACCTGCCGAGGCTCCCCCAGGGCACTGCCCTTCTTTCCAGTCTCCCCTGGGCCACCCCCAGCTCCTACACTGGGTCACACTGGCCTCTGCCCCCAAGCCTTTGTCCGGTGATGTGGGGGTGGCTCAGGGGACCTCCCCCAGCCCAGGTTTCCCCAGGAAGTTGGGGGATGTGAGAAAGGTGTTTGCACTCTTTCAATTTGGAGAGCAGAGCCAGCTAGGACTGGCATTGCCTAAGACAGGGTTATGACCTTGAGTAAGTCATTCCTTTTTCCCCAGGGTGCAGGATAAGATGGGGGTACAGCACTTGGCTGCAGGCCCCAACGTCTGTCCCCATCTCTCTCCCCCCAAGAAATCTCCCTCCCTGCTACCCGCTAATATGGTGACTGGAAAGCGGGGTGGCCCTAGTGTGTGAGCCATGAGACTCGACCAGACCCTGGCGGGGACCCCAGAGCGCGCCTCCGCGTGGCCTGGGTGCTGGCTTCCTCCGCAAGGGGGTGGAGGCGGCTGCGAGAGAGGGGCGCCTGTCCTGTCCTGGAGCTCCCTCTAGTGGCCCCAGAGAGACCTGCAGCCTGCCCTCTAGGCTGGCGAGGACTGGGCTAGTGTGGGTCACGCTTGCCACGCCCGTCTCCACCCTCATCATTGCGAGTTCACCAAGTTGGGATGCTGGGGCACATTCTGGCCTTTTTCCTTTCTTCAGCTCTTGAAGACATAATGTTCTGTTGTTTCTGCTTCTCAAACATCCACCCCTCTTCTCCACCCCCATCCCTGTCCAAATTCCGACCCTGTGGCCTCTTCCTGGGTGATTTCTGCCCCCTGCCTGCTACACCAGGCTTCCACACCCCTCCAGAGGGAGCTGCGCCCATAGGCAAGTCTGGGCACCTTATCCCTTCCCTGTCTCCCCGGAGCCCAAACTCAGGAAGAAGTCCAAACTCCTTGGCACTGAACAGGCTGGGTGGGCATGAGCAAGAGCTGCGAACCCCCTTTCTACTCTCTGCCCTGCACGGCCCGACCATGGGTAGTGCCACCCAGCTGCTTGCAGGCCCCCAAACACAGCGACCCGGTGGCCACTGTCACACCTGCCTCTGGCCACACTGGTCTCCAGGCAAGAACACCTGTTCCCGCCTCCCCACCTGGACAACTCTTACTCGTACAAGGTCCTACCTCCTCTGGAAAATATCCTCTGGCAGCTGGCCTCTGACCTCGGGGCTCCCAGCATTGTCTGTATGTCTGTCTTCCTGTTCCCCGAGAGCACTCCAGGGGCAGCAGCCCCATCACGCCATGACTTAGGGTGGGTGAGGACATCTCCAGAACAGGGCGTGATTGGTGCTGGGGTCTCCAGGGATGGAGGAGGGGTGGGCTTTCTAGAGAGCAGAGTCCAGGAGCCGTGTGTGTGTGTGTGTGTGTGTGTGTGTGTGTTCAGGTGGGGCTGGGAAAACTGGGGTTGTGGACTGAGGTGGGGATGGCAGAGGCCGCCAGGTGTCCATTTCAGGTATTTGGACTTGATCTGAAGATAAGTGGGAGTCAACAGGCAGGGACCGTTTGGGATGTGACATGTCACTGTCCCTCTGATCGCGGGCGCTGAACCCAGGGCCCCTGGGGTGCTGTTTGGAAATGCGTGGAGGTGCTTTTAGTTTCATGACAAGGGGACACCGCCAGCAACAGTGAGGGGACCCAGGATGCTGGGCGCCCAGTGAGGAGCAGGAAGTCTGCATGCGCAGAGGATCCCACGTGCCATTTGACTTGGAACCTGCCAGACACCCACGGGGAGGAGAAACCCTGTTTCCGTGTCTGCACCAGAGCCCAGCTGGGCTTGCAGAGAAACACAGCACATGCACACGCACGCTCTGAATTTTCACGGGCGCAGACTTGCCAGAATGCAGCCTCCGTGTGCCTGGAAGGAGGGCTGTTCCTCTCGGCCAGGCCTCTGCCCAGAGTTGCCAGGGATGGAAAACTGCACGCTTAGTGGCAACACCACTTGTGATATCTGAGTTGCCGAAGGCCCCTCTCTGTCTTGGTCTGCATTTGTGACTGTCATGTCCAGGGTGTGTGTGTGTGAATGCAAGCTTCCCGTTATTATATTATAGCTCCGAGTGTGGCCGCCAAGCGTCCTTCCTACCTGGAATATGCATCACCTCCAGTTTCACCATCAGTCATTTGGCTTTTAACATGTGCCAGGCCCTGGTGCCTCATGAGATCATGACTCATCTACCCCCCAGAACAGCTCTGCACAAGGAAGTGTGCAGAGGCAGAGAATCCTCCTCTATGGGGCTCACGGAGGCAGAGAGAGGTGGAGAGACTCCCCCAAGGTCACACGGCAGGGACATGGCAGAGGCAGCATTTGATCCAGTGACGGCACTTGGCCACCAGACCAGAGCGGCTGACTGATACCTCAGTCAGGGTACCGGACTGGTTTCCTTTAAGGAGGGCTGTGCATCTGTATGTCACTTCGGGTCAGGGTAATAAAAGGCGGTACACATATCTGTCATCTGGAGGAGCGGACAGGGCGGACCCCTGCTGGTAGAGAGCACTGGAGACAGGAGGCCGTGGCGTGAGAAGAGGGTGGGCACTGGAGCAGACCTCAGTGTTCCCAACATTTTGGGAGTTAAGACCGCACCCAGATGGAGCAGCGGTTAGGTTCACCACCTCCAGCCAGCGCAGTCCACATACATCCCAAGGACCTGGGCTTGTGTTCCAGGGCCCAGGAGGAACCACCAAGACATAAAACTCAATAAAATAGATGCTTCTTCCTCCCGTCTCTTCCTGCCTGTCTGCCTCCTCACTTTAACTCCTGACTGCACCTGTCCTTAACAACGACAACAAAAAGTTATGCCCTGGTGCAGTAGCTGTTAGGTCCATGCCTCCAGCCCAGCACCATCCACGTGTATGCCAAGGACCCTGACTGGCATCCTAGGGTGGAGGGGAGGGGAGGACAACAAAACAAAACGTACAACTAAAGTAAGATAGACAGAGATGCTTGCTTCTTCCCTCTCTCCTCCTGCCCATCCGCCTTCCCTTTAAACAGGAAGCAGTAAATAAAAGACAGCGAGGCAGAGCCAGGAGGGCAGGAGAGAAGCTGGGACAGCACAGATGGGGGAGCACAGAAGAGAGTTCTGAGGAGGGGGAGGAGGTGCTGGGCCGCCATGGGGGATGCCTCTGAGAGACCCCCGGAGGGGAGGCTAAAGTTGGGCCCTAATGTGCCACGAAGGGAACAGCATTACCTGAGCAGGTAAGAGCGGAAGCCACGGAGCTGAGCCTGCAGTCAGAAGTGTGCCCTGTGCCGGAGTTGGGGAAGAACTAGTGTCCCTGCCTGTCCCCTGCTGTGCCTGCCCTAGGGGAGTCCTTCCAGGAGCCACAGGGACCCAGCTGGACCTTAGGGAGTGGGGGGCGGACAGACTAGCTAAAGAACAAGCCCTTGAGAAGCGAGATTGGGGCCTGGGGGTGGGGGTGGTTAGAGGTCACCTTGGAGGGTCTGGAAGTGCCCTCCTGTGATCTTGCTAGGGAGCAGCTCCGGTCACTGTCCCCACCCCTACCTGGGAGTAGCCCACGCCTCATAGTATGCTGAAGTAGATGCGGTGATTTATTATTATTTTAAAGGGAGGGGTGCAGGCCGGAAGAGGGAGGAGGAAGGGCCTCATGTATTTATTTAGCTGTCATCTTGGTTGCTTCCCTGCCCCTGGTCACACACTGGGGGGCTTAGGATGTATGTGGACTGCGCTCAGCAGGCTGAAGAGCTGGGTCAGGAGGGCGCACGGTAGATGTGCCTATTATTCTCATTCATGGGGAAATGAAAGTTCAGAAAAGGAAAACAGAACAATCTTGCCCAAGGGTACGGGGCAGAATCAGAATTCCAACCAAGTGGGTCTGATGCCAAAGCTGGGCCTCCCCAGCCACTAAGTTTTACAGCCACATCTACTGAAGGCTCCAGAGAGGGGCGTCCCACACCCAAATTGGGTGTCCTTCCCCGAGAGAAGGCGTCACATAATTCCTGAGTTGAGGCGAATGAGTCAGAGGTCCTGGGAGTGGAAGGGGCTGGAGTCTGGCACACCCAACCTCACACCCCGTGCACTGAAGAGCTGTGGGACCCTGAGCAACCAACTGCCTGTGTCTGCCTCAGTTTCCCCTTCTGTCAAACGGGGTCAGCACTGGCCATGTAGTTGTGAGGGGGTAAAATGTAAAATGGGGTTCTACGACTCCCGGGCTCTTCCCCTTCACAAGGGGCTCCTTCTGCCCCAACATTTACTTTCTACCTCCAACCCTCATCATCCTCAAAACCAGCAGCCCCCCGCCCCCCGCCCCCTGCCCCCTCACACCTTGAGGGGCACTCCCAGGTCTGACCACAAGGTGGCGCGCGGTGGCTGCCGGACCAGTGCTGCGGGCGGGGCTTGGATGCGAGCTGGGCCCCTCTGGTCTCCCGCTCAAAGTAAAAGCGCTGATGGAAGGTGGGGGGTGTGGGGCTGAGAGAACCTTGTGGTCCTCCGCTTCCCTCTCCAGAGCTGCCTGGATCTCGGGAGTGTCTGAGAAGCAGATACAGAAAACTGGCACTGTTGTCCAGGCTCATGAAAACCTCACAAGATGAAATTGTTATTACTCCCATTTTACAGAGGAGGAAACTGAGACCCAGAGAAAGTAGTCGGGTCCTGAGGTCAGTCTGTTAATCACTAGTAGTGATGGGTTCATCCCCAGAGCTCTGTTCCTGTGAGCCCTGTGCTTTCCCCAGAGTGGAGTGTGTATTGGGGGCACCCCCAGTGTCTGGGAGAGGCAGGGAAGGAGAGATGAAGACTGGAGGTACCCTGGTGGAGCAGTGGTGAGGTCAATCACCTCCAAAGGAATACAGGCCATGTGCCCCTGGGTTCGAGCTCTGGGTCAGGTGGCGGTGGGGTGGGGGTGGTGGTGAGGGAACAACCATTATGAACGACTAAGTGGAAATAAAATGAAATGTTTCTCTCTCCTCACTCTTCCTACCTGCCTGCCTACTCGTCTTCATTCCTGCCCGCACCTTTCCTTTAAGAAAAAAAGGACTCAAGGGTGGAGATGGGGGCAAGGGTTCCCGGCCTTTGCCTTCCTCTGAGCATCTCCCCCAACCCCACTCACTAGGCTTAGTGTGACCACTGGGGCCCAAGCCCCATTCACCACTTCCCCGATGCTCCCCCGGGGTGGGGGATCAGGGGCACCTCCAGCACTGCTCTTGCCTGGAGGGCAGCCAGAGCTTCCGGCACTGCTGAGGTCTCTCTCAGGAGTGTGCCCTCCCAGGGTCAGGGACATTCCAGGGCCCAGCACAGGGCTGCGTGGCCTTGCTTACTGAACTGGGCCAGAGCATCCTAGCAGCGAGTGCCTTCACCGAGGAGCGTCTCCCTCCACTGGGCCAGGCAAGGGAAGCGGGGCTGTTTTCAGATGTTGTTGGGCCTTTGAGATGACCTGGCTTCCTGGATCCAGATCCCCGAAGAACTCCTCTCAGCCTGAAGCCCCCTGGAGCAAGCACACATCAGGTGCAGCAGGAGACTGTAAGGTCATACAAGAAGGACTTCCCAGAAGAGGTGAGGAAAGGCTTGCTGACTTAGGAGTGGCTGCTCCGTGGAACAGGCTGCCTTGGATTGCAGGGGAAATTCTGGAGCTGCAAAGAGCGGAGGTGAAGTTCTGGGCCCAAGTGGGGACCTGGAAAGGGCTCAGTTTGGTGGTGAGGGTGGAAGGCGACAGAGGCCACACGGGGGCACGTAGAGGCCACAAAGCCTTATCCAGAGGGCCATGGGGGGCTGGGAGGGGCGGGAAGGGAGTGGGGTGGGGAGATCTGGAGATTGTTTTCTTTTAAAGGAAAGGTGTAGGTAGAAAGAGAGTGGAGGACGAAACATTTTACTCTTTACTTATTTTAACGTAGTTGTTCATCTTGGTTATTTCCTCCAGGCCCAGAATGCAAACCCAGGACCTTGGGATGTGTGTGACTAGTGTGCTGGCCTTATCTGTTAGGCCACCCGGGCGCACCAACATCTAGACACTTTGAGAAGGAAGGGCCACCAGGAGCTGGTGGTGGGTGAATGTGGAGTGGGAGGGGAGAGGCCTGGGGGCTGCTGGAGAGCAGGCCTGGCTGGGGGGCTGGGGAGGGGCACCCAGCCTGGGGAGGGGAGCAGCTGCCATCCCATGCTGGGAGGAACAGCCCACAGAACAGAAGAAAACTCAGGCAGCCAGACCTGAGAGGTGGGAGGGGAAAGGGGGCGGGGTGGGGGCTGTCAGGAGGGAGAGTAGGGGGCAGGAGACAAGGTCAGACCTGCAGTGCCCCTGAGGCCTCATCTGGCGCCCTGAGGCTTGGGCAGCCGTGGGTCAGGCCCTGCTCTAGCCTGTCTGCAAGGAAGAGCAGCCTGGGAGGGCTGTGGTGGGGGAGGAGGCAGGAGGGAGGGAGGGTGGGCGGAGGGAGGGGCCGCGCCTCTGTCCTCCGCATTAGTGCTGGTTGGAGGGAGAGGGGGGTGTGGAGCCAGCCCGGCCAGCCTGCTCCCACAGCCCCAAGCCGCTCCTGCCATGGTGCTGGCCAGGCCTGGGCCCCCCGGCCCTCTCCTGCTGCTGCTTCTCTGGGACCCTGCCCTCGGGCTCCTGGCTGGTGAGTTGGGACCCAAGCCTTGGGGGCCCCTAGGGGCAGTTCTGTGGGTGCCAGGCCCAACTGTGAAGCTGGGGTGCAGGCCTGCGTTTGGGATGCAGGGTACACTGCTGTGGGCCACTCTCCTGGGACTTGGGGACTGCTGCGTGTCCAGGGGTGTGTGTGGTGGTGGTGGGTGGCCGGTGTGCTGCGTCTCTCGTTGAGCTGGCCCCTGGAGGAGGGCTGTGGGGCCGGGAGTTCTAGGTTTGGGGCGTTGCAGGTGGCTCTGCTGTGGGGGTGCGGAGTTATGGGGCACAGGTTGTGGGCGTGTTAAAGTTGTGAGAAAAGCGCCCTAGGATAGCGGGGTGTCGTGTTCGAGGCTTTCTGGGTGTGGGGCTGGGCTGCGTCCCGGTGTGACTGCAGGGGTCAATGTCGAGCGTGAAACCGTCTGTACCCTGACACTGGGGTGTGGGCAGCAGGCTCCAGCCCAGTGGACTGGGGCGGAGGAGGGAGAAGGCGCCCCGGGGAGCTGGGAGTTGGGCTGTGTCGCCTCCATCTGTGCGTTAGCCCCGCCTGAAAGGGGGGCTGGGACGATCTGGGGTCCCCGAGACTCTGTGCCCCTCCCTGGCATTCTCCAGCCAAGCTGAAAGGGTTCCCTGAAGCCAGACCTCTGTTCGCCAAGCGGTTTTGCTTTTGTCCAAGTGGATTCACGCGTGCGCAGGCCTGGAATTCCTCCTGGGGGGCCTGGGGGACGCTTTGTCTTGGTCACTATAGTGACGGAGGCCAGGCCTGGGAAGTCCCCCACCCCTGCTGGCCCTGCTGGAGGATTAAGGAGCGAAGCTGGGAGGGTGGCCTCGGTTGGCTCCAGTGGGAGGAGCCCCGCAACTCAGACTCCGGGTGTCTGGGTCAGGCCCTCCAAGGCCTTCTTCCCGCCTCTTAGGAGGTCTCGCTCACTTTCACCACCTACTCCTCTGCCTGGGTCCTTGGGGAGGATGAAGACCATAGTTTACAGCGGAGGAAACTGAGGCTCAGGGAGACATGGGGGTGGCATATGAACCAGGCTTTGAGGCAAAGCCGGGGCTCATGTGAGGAGGGGGCCCTGCTGTGCTCTCTGCACAAAAGGCATGAAACACTCATCTGTGGGTCTGGCATCTGTCCCTGCTCTCCAGCACACAGACACAAGCCACACAAATGCACACTTGTCCCTGCGGGTGCACACACAGGTGTACACCTTGGACGTGGAAGCACAGGGGCCCACAGCACATGTAAACCCACGTGCACCTGCACCTGCAAGCACACCGATGTGCTCCTGGTGGCTTCTGCACCTGCTAACACAGCGTGCGGGTTCGCACTAGGTGCGCATTAAGACAGCGTGAACGCGGAGCAGACCAGGGCTCCCGGATGCTTATGCACGCTCACCCTGCAGCACCCCGCTGGAAGCTCCGGGGGTTCTGTACGAGAGCCCTGTCTGGCAGTCCGGAAAGCTGTGGGCACCGTAGGCCAGTCCCCAGCGGCACTATCAGGAGGAGAGGGGCTGGGGATTATGTCGCCTGAAAACTAGTTTCCATCCTGGAGGGGATGGGCTCTGAGGCGCTGGGCCCGGGCGCTGCTGCCCACCCTGCCAGGCCCCTCCATCCTGGGCCCCTGCCACAGGCCACTGGTTGCCATGGCGCGGACCAAGCATCTTGGAGAACAATGGGTCGCGGGCTCTCTTCTTCCTGCCCCCTCTCCTGCACGCCCAGGGAGCCTGGCTGAGAAAGGGGCAGGGAGTCCAGTCCCCCAGGGTGGCCTCTCTTCCAGCGGAGCCGGTGGGGGCCTTCGGGACAGAGCGGGGTGGAGCAGCGAGTTTGGGGTCATCACCGTTTGCCCAAGTAAAGACTGTGGGTGCACGAATGACGCATGCCATGAGCCCTACATGGCAGGCACCGCGTCCCGGGCTGAACAGGAGCGAATCCAGTCCTCACAAGAGCCCTCTCAGGTCAGTGATGAAGAGGAAAGAGAGGCCCAGGGAGGGTCAGTCGGCTGCCCAGAGTCACAGCCCAGTGTGTGGTGGGGCCAGGAGCTCCCGGTTAACAATAGTACTGGCCCATGTGGGCCACCCTGGGGGCTTGTCAGAAGGGAACAAGTCAGCTGACTCTGAGGACCGGCGAAGGAGATGAGAAAGCGCAGGACATCTCCAACGTAGACTTGACCAGGAAGCCCCCCCGTTTCAAAGGCAATTGTAGACGGAAGCCCATTCGACCCTCAGCGTGAAATGGAAAAGTGGCTCACCTACTCCTCAAGCCGGAGGGCCACCAGGGCCCCGTGCTCTGACACCAGGGTCATGCCAGGGGTGGCAGCTATTGTTGCGATGACTCATGTCAAAATACGTCTTTGGGTCGTGCCTTTGTGGCGCAGGTGGCGGAGACGCTGGCATGCGGACCACACAGCCAAGGACCCGGGTTTGAGACCTGGGGACGGGCAAAACCAAAGCGAACAACTGTAAATAAACATGTTTCTCCCTTCACTTCCTTAAACGCTTTTTCCTTTTCTACCTTCCTTCCTCTTAAAAAAAAAAAAGCCTTTTAACCTCGGTCAGGCGGGGAAACATTTTTGTAAAAGATTTCAAGCTTTACTTTGTAAGATTTGACTTGCTTCTTGCTGCTGAATCTGAGTCAGTGCGTGGAGACCCCTCTGTCCAGTGCTGGAATAGACTGATGTTAGACGAACAGATTCCCCTTATACCCGGAGCTCCCCTACCTTCTATCATCTTGGGTTGCTTTAGAACGATTTTCTCTCCTGCTTGGTCAGCTCGACCCTCCGGAAGCCTCTCACCAGCTGTTGGCGGTGATCGCTAGGCCTGTTACACCGCAGGCGGGGTGGCCTGGAGCAAGGGGAGATTGCGAACAGCTGGGTTCTGGGTGCACTGGAAGCCGCCGCTCTGCCCAGGCTGACAGTGGGGCTTCCATCCTGGGCGGAGGCTGAGCTGGGACGCACCGAAATGACAATACGTGGTGGCAGTGTGGAGTTTGCTAAGCAGAATTCCCCATGCAGCGGGACCTGGGGACCTCTTCGAAATCTGGAGACAAATGAGGGATGCTCTGGGACCAGTTTCTCGACTCCGAGTTAGACCAACGGAAGTTTTCTTAACAGCACTTACCATTTTTGGTTTGCGTCAGAAATAATGTAGTAACAGAGGCAAGACGGGCGGCACTGCCAGAGCACACAGCACCCGCTCAGTAAACGGTTGCTGCTTTGTTTTTGGAATCCGCCCTTTGCACCGAGGAAATTCCCTCCAGGCGGCGGCAGGTTGAAGGGGAGGGGCGGGTGTCAGTTAATTCCTCCCCAGCCGGGTCCCTGCTGCCTGAGAGGTCAGGGGGGGATTTGTAAAGATAAGCACAGGCCCCTCGTTGCCCTGGCAACAGGCCACGCCCCTCAGGCAAGGCTGGGGCGGCTCCTCCTCCGCCCTGGACTCACCTCTCCCCGCCCCGGGCTCGGCCAGACTGAGAACGGGGCGGGGGGCGCCGGGGGCTCCAGGACTCCAGGTGTAAGGGACGCCCGGGGAGCCTGCTGCGATGCAGATCACCAGACCCGAGGCGGAGCACGGTTTTCAGTCTCTAGGTCTGGAGCGCGGCCCAGGAATCTGTGTCAATACAGGAGGAGGGGGTGTGATTCTGGAAACCCGGAGTGGAGACCTGGGTTTGGGTTTCAGCGCCTCCAGGGGCTGTGGGACCGTGAAGTCTTCATCTCCAAGCCTTTTTTCCTCCACCTTCTCTACCTTCTCCGCCACCCTGGGGCTCAGACCTAAAGTCTGGGGTGGCGCAGTCCTGGTAAAGCCCAAGGATGGGGGCTGAGCAATCCCGGGGGTGGCGTGGGGGTGGGGCAGGAGGAACAACCAATAAACTACTAAATACAATTAATGAAATGCCTTTTCCTCCTCTCTCTTCCTGCCTACCTGCGTCCTCACCTTCATTCCTGCCTGCGCCTTTCCTTTAGAAACAGTACTCCACCTGCTAAAGCAAATATGAAAATTGATTGAGATGACACCAGGAAGATTTTCCCCCACCTGCAGGCGCTGGGTGTGTGTCTCCCCTTCAGGCCCTTGCTCCTTCTGCCTGGCTGTCTGGGGGAGCCCCTTCCCCGCTTGCCTGGACTGTCTGGCACTGCCCGCTTGTCCCCAGGCAGTGAAGCACCTCCCCCTGTGTGCCGCCTGCTGCGAAGGGGGGCAAAGCTCCAGACTGGGCTGGGGGTCCACTGGGCTGCACAGATGAAGGGCCGCGCCTTGTTGGAGTTAAATAAAGGGTCTGTTGGCTCAGGACCCAGCAATAGGCCCCTTGGCTGTGGGGCCTATGATTCTGTGCTCCCCCTGAGCCACAAGCGGCGGAGGGACCCTGAGCCCCTCACTGAGGCTCACTGGGTGCCAGGGTTCACTCGGGCTCCTCACCACACCCTTGGGGGCCATTGTTCCCACCGCGGGAATACCAGGTCTGATGTCCACACCAGCATCCTTTCCCAAGGGCACTGTCCACCTCCACCCCCCGCAGACCTTCTAGCCCTGGGGCCGGGCCCTAAACTGATCAGCCACAATGGCCTGGGGAAGGAAAAAGGCAGGCTGTCCCCAAGCCCTTTTGGGGGCTCAGCTGCCCCTTGACCACACCCGAATGACAAGGCTTGGGAGAGGGAGCGGGGCTGGATGCCCCCAGCTGGGAAGGAGGATCTGCAAATCCCAGAGCATCTTGGCTTGACAGTGATCAGACCCTCTGCTCCCACCACGTCAGCCACGTGCCTGGTCCTGGGCGCCCCCAGTGTTGGGAGAGCCCGTGTGGAGCTGCACCAGTGTGTTGGAACTAGAGGGCAGAGTGGATGGCCAGAGGCATCTCTGGGTCCATAGGTTGGTCTCGGGCTCCATCTTCTTGACCCCATCCTGCTTGACCTAACTAGTAAGGGTGGGGGTCGGGCCAGTGACCAGTCCTGCCTGGTGGAATGTGAATGACGCCTGAGAGGCTACCAGAGCCTTATCTGGGGGTCTCCACCAGGGCTGGGGGAGGGGAGGCGCAGGGGCCTGGTCAGTGTCTGCATGACAACCTGGGTGGGGAGGGCCCCTCTCTGTCACTCACTGAGTTCTTATAAGGAGGCACTTGAGCACCTGATGCCACATCCTTCCCCATCTAGGAGGCCTGCGCTCTCACCCCGTTTCAGACAGGGAAATAGGGCGCAGCGGGAGAAATGCCTGGCCCAATGTCTGAGAGCTAATCGCTGTCAGTGCTGTTTTGCTTCAAAGCCTGTTCTTGCCCCAGCATTGCATCAATAAGGCTCTCAGGAGGGAGGGGGGAGAGAAGGGAGGCAGAAAAGCGGGAGGCTGACTCTCCAGTCACCTCTAACAGAGGATGGACTGCACGTCTACCCTGGATCCTGTGGCCTTGGCCAGGCTGGCCACTCAGGTGTGTGCTGACAGGGTACAGGGAGGGCCAGGGACCTCTGGGAAGTTTCCAGTCAGTGGGGTGGGGAGGCAGAAGAGGGGTGGGGGGAGAAGGGTTTGCACACAGGCTCTGCCTTTGAAGTCCTCCATCTCTAGTTTCATGCAGGGATGGAGTTACCAAGTCCCCAACAGGAGAGAAGAGGGGACAGACAGTGGGAGGCATGGGCCTCCTGGGAGGGAGCAGACCACAGAGGGAGAAACAAGAGGGGACCCCCCCCTCCCAAGTAGGGCTGAAACCTGCAGACAGGTGTCCCAGCACTAACTTGCTGTGGGGGTGGTCTCATTTCTCTCTGGAGCATCAATTTACTCTTCTGTAAAATGGGCACAACATTGGCTGCTCCAAAGGGACGCTGAAAGGGACAATGAGTAGGTGGTGAGAAAGCTCACGGGCTGAGTGAATGAGGGGTGCTGGCTAGTGCTGCTAAGGTGTGCCTGGTCCGATTTCTGCCGTGCAGATGCCCCGAAGCCCACCCAGGTTCCAGATGTTAAGTATGGCCTGTTGGGACCTGGCCCTCCCTCCAGTTTCCTGAGTTGGGACACAGTGGGGTCTGGGAATGGGCCTGGGTGTGGGGAGGGGAGAGTCTTAGTGAGCCCTGCCCACCTGCTCTCTCTACAGAAATGATGCCTTCGGAGACCCCCACTGCCTGTGCCTCAGACCCCTGCATGCCAGGGACCCAGTGCCAAGCTACAGAGAGCGGCGGCTACGCCTGCGGGCCCAGGGAACCCGGGGGCTGTGGCACCCAGCCATGCCACCACGGGGCTCTGTGTGTGCCCCAGGGCCCGGATCCCCGTGGCTTCCGCTGCTACTGTGTGCCGGGGTTCCAGGGCCCACGCTGTGAGCTGGACATTGACGAGTGTGCGTCCCGGCCCTGCCACCACGGGGCCACCTGCCACAACCTGGCCGACCGCTATGAGTGCCAATGCTCCCTGGGCTATGCAGGTAATGACTATGCCCTGGCTGCCCTGGGAGGATGGAATCTCCACGCCCTCAGCAACAGGCTCACTGTCACCTAGGGCAGCAGTGACCCCAGGCCTGCGGGCAGCTCTGGGGCGTGGCTGCTCTGGTCTGCAGAGCTGAGGCTCCTCCCGCTAAGAAGGCAGCTCCTGACGAGAGCCTGCGCATGAGCACTGGCCCACAACAGGCACAGAACAAGTGTCATCTCTGTCCCTTTCAACTTCAGCGTGGCTAGGGGTGGGGGATGCCCCCCCAGCACCTCCGGTGGGACTAGAGTGCAGAGCTGCCTGGTCTGACTGCACCGTCAGTATTTCCAGCTTGTGTCACTCTAGACCCATGTCAGGCTGTAGTGTAGACACCAGCCGGCTCATCTGATGGTTCTAGATCCCAAGCTCCAGCACAGAGGCACTCGTGGCCTTGTTCACATTGTAGACAATGTATTTACAGGGATTCCTGTGTCTCGGGCAGGACCATAAATATACAAGTGCTCAGAAAAGTGGCTAGTGCTGAGTAAATGCTTGCCCCCTCCTCCAGAGTGCGGCCCATCCCAGCCCCTCTGAGAGTGTTCCAGAGCCACGGCCTGGTGGTCAGGAAGGAGGATGCAGCTAGGGGCAGGTCTGGGAGTGAGGCCAGGTCTAGGGCACTTAGGAGCTTGCCATGTAGACGCTCAGGGTTCTATTTTAACTCCGAATTCAGACAGCTCTCTGAGGGCAGTCTGAGATCAGCTCAGAGTAAGGAGTGCAGATGAGGGGGCTCGGCTTCCCAGGAGGGGGATTCTAAGTGAAGAGATGGATGGCAGCACACAGATGAAGATGGACTCCGGAAACTTAGTGCCTTGATCTTCCTCTTCATTTGGGTCTGGATGCCTGGGTGTCTGCATGCATGTGTGCGAGTTGAGCCACAGGAAGGGCTGGCATGTGGCTGCCAGCACCTGCGGGTGTCTGGACCGGCAGGTGCGTGTGCTGGATGTGCGGTTGGACGCTTGGGGGAGCACTCCCTGGGTGAGCTGTGGGTGTGAGTGGGGCAGCTTTGGCCATGACTGACTCATCTCTCTCCTCCTCCTTCCCTTTCCGGCCAGGCGGGGGAGGCTGGGATTCCAGGCAGCCTGGGCCTGGCTCCCCCTGGCACAGGGTGGGAGTGGGGCTGGGCCGGGAGGAACGAGGAGTCATAGGAAGGAGGGGCTGTTTTGTGCTCACTGAGCTGGGAAGAGCGGAAGGTTCCAGCTGGAGCCAGCTGGGCACCCAGGATGGAGCCCACTTTGGGGGCGGGGCAGGGCCACTGGTGTCTAGGACTAACTCCAATGCATCTCCAAACCCTGAGATCCCCCAGCTCCCTTTACCTCTACTCCGCCGGGCCACCCGACCCTCCTGAGTTTGTCTAGGGCTGGGGAGGTTCCAGGGACTCAGGGCATTCTTAGTTTTAAAATAAAGCAAGAGGGTGCAGTAAAATCCAGGAATTGGTGGTCCTAGTTTATCACCTCCTCCCTGCTCGCTCCTGAAAGCCACCAGTGAACCTTCTCATTTGTCTACAAAACTGTGTCGTCAACTGCTTAAAATTTAGGAAAAGCCCAGTTTGAGTTACCCTTACCTGGCCTCCAAGAACCGACACCCCACACCCGCCTCACCTCCTCCACCTTCCCCTTTGCTCTTGACCCTCAGGTGCTCCCCGCCCCAGGGCCTGGGGGCTGCTCCATACAGCCCTTGATGGCTGCTGGTCTCTCTGGAATCCAGGGCTTGCAGAGCCCCATCCCAGTCCAGAGAAAGCCCCTCATCCCTCAAAGGCTCTTCTTCCACGAAGCCCTTCCTGGACATCTACGAGCTTAATGGGACAGGGATGTCTGTCCTGTTTCTGCTCCATGGCTATTGCCGCCTCAAGAAACACCTGCTCTGGATGAATGGCCCAGCGATCCTGTACCCTCCCGTTCTGCTCCTTGTAACTGTCTGGAGCCTGTCTGGGGCCTTGGCCTCTTTCGCCCTCCCTCTGGAGTCCATCTGTCTGTGTCTCTGACTCGTCCAGGTGTGACCTGCGAGGAGGAGGTGGACGAGTGTGCCTCAGCACCCTGCCTGCATGGGGGCTCGTGCCTGGACGGCGTGGGCTCCTACCGCTGCGTGTGCGTGCCTGGCTATGGGGGCGCCCACTGCCAGCTGGACCTGGACGAGTGCCAGAGCCAGCCCTGTGCGCATGGGGGCGTGTGCCACGACCTGGTCAGCGGGTGAGCGGCCGCTGCCGGCTGCCCCAGGGCGGGAGGCTGCGCGGTGGGGCGGGGGCGCCGGGACCCCCTGAGCCGGGGAGGACGGGAGGGCCGGGCGCGCTCACCACGGGCTGCGCGCTCCCCGCCAGGTTCCGGTGCGACTGCGCGGACACGGGCTATGAGGGCGCGCGCTGCGAGCAGGAGGTGCTGGAGTGCGCGTCGGCGCCGTGCGCGCACAACGCGTCCTGCCTCGAGGGCGTCGGGGAATTCCGCTGTCTCTGCTGGCCAGGTGTGTGAGCGCGTGTGCCAGTTCTCTGAGCCTCAGTTTCCTGATCTGCAGAATAGGGCCAATCGCAGCCCTGCTCCTCGGGGAGTGGTGAGGATAAAGGGTGTGATGCCCGTGGAGCCCTGGCTCGGGGCCCGGGCGCCGTGCTCAGTGAGGCTTCTGCTACCAGTCATCACGCGGGGCAGCTGGCGGCTGCCTGGTGGGCGTGCCCGCCACCCTCCTTGCGTCCCGGCCTAGCCGCTGGTGACCCAGTTTAGCCTCTTGTCCAAGGGACTGCCCAGCCTGTGAACCGATGCCCACGTCTGCTCCCCCAGGCTACAGCGGCGAGCGGTGCGAGGTGGACGAGGATGAGTGCGCGGCAGAGCCCTGCCAGCACGGGGGCCAGTGCCTGCAGCGCTCCGACCCAGCCCTCTACGGGCCGGCGGAGGCCGCCTTTCCGGGCCCCTTCAGCTTCCACCACGCGGCAGGTTTCCTGTGCCGCTGCCCCCCAGGATTTCAGGGTGAGTCCCTTTACCTCCTGCTGGAGGAGCAGGTCAGCCAGCGCCCAGACGCGGGGAGGGGTGTGGGCCCCTGCCTGAGCCCGCCCCTCCTGGGCCTCCCGCGCCCTGGCTGAGGCTCTTCCCGTGCGGGCCTGGCCCCGAGGGTACACTTGGGAGCCAGGCTGGGCCTCTCGCAGGGGACGACTGCAGCGTGGACGTGGATGAGTGTGCCTCATGGCCGTGCGTCAACGGAGGCCGCTGCCAGGACCTGCCTAATGGCTTCCAGTGCCACTGTCCGGATGGCTACACAGGTGCCGGGGCAGGGCCGGGGGCAGCGCTAAGCCTGAGCTGGGCTTCTGGGGTGAGAAGGTTCCTCCCGCTGATGTGCAGAGGTTTGATGGGGGACACAGATAACAGAGGAAGTGGATATAGTGGCCCAGGTGACAACTAAGGGCTGAGATGGGACTGGGCCTTGAAGTGGGAAGGGAGGGAAATAATCGGTGGAGAATATTTGGGAGGAACGCTCACCACGGTCAGGGGTTGTCCCAGATGTCAGTGGGAGGTGGCCGGGATGCAGACTGAGCTCCTACCTGGGTGACGTGGGGCGGAGGTGCTGAGCTCAGCTGTGTCCGTACCCAGTTGGTGTGTTTGTGGTGCCTCTGGCAGAGAAGCCCAGGTAAGGGCTGGAGAGCCACTTGGGCTGGGCAGCTGGGGCCAGGGTGGCTGAAGGTGTGCTAAAGAACTCTGGAGTGAGGAGCAAAGAGAACCCTAGACGGCGGGCATAGGCAAAGGGGCCAAGTGAGGACAGGAGGTGGGGTGGGGGCAGTGTCTGCAGGAAGATGAGCTTGACCTTTGGGGAGCTGGGCCTGTTGGGTGGGAGTTGGGGGCATGGTCAACCTGCTTAGGGACAGCAGAGGCATAGGCAGACTCTGCTGAGCCCACGGAACTCCTCACACACTCGCTGAGCGTCCCTCCCCTCTGGAATGCCTGCGACACTTCCCCCACACCCACCTGCCTTCTTGCTGGGGTACATCCGCCCAGTTCCTGGGCTCAGGCTCCCGTGCCCAGGGGAAGGAGGTATTCATCACCACTGTCCCTTCCACCTGCATCTGCCCAAAGAAGCTGGGGCTCCGTGTCCCTACTGCTGAGCTAAGGTTCCCCGAGTTCTGCCCCAGAAGCAGTGTCTTCGCAAGTGCCTGGCCTACTGCCACGCCCCCCTCCCCTCCCCCAGGCCCTGCCCCTGAAGTACATCTTTCTAGGGCCCAATGAGGGAGGGATTTTAAATACCCAACTCACAGGAGATGATGGAGGCTTCCAGAGGGGTATCATCCCCGGGGTCACCAGTGTCAGCGGGAGCCCAGCTCCTCCCCGAGTTCGTCTGGTGGGTGACAGGGCGGGCAGATCTCTGAGTCAGGGAATGGGAGGGGGGACCCTGGCTGTGGAACTGGGCTGCTGTCCCTCCCATCCTCCCTTTGGGCCGTGCTGAGCGTGGGTAGGCCACTGCCTGGCATTCCTGAGCCTGCTCTGGGGAGGCAGTGGCTGGGCCCCAGCTCTGCTCCCCGACCTTGGTACCTGCCCACCACTCTCAGGCTGGCCATGGGGAATGCCATGGGACTGTGGGCTCTGTGGACATTCCTGGGGGGCATGTGGCTCCTGGCAGGTATGGAGGGCTGGGGCTTTGTGCATGGGAGGTGGGTGTGGGGCCAGGATTCAAATCCTAAGTCTTCTCTGGACCTGGGTTCCTTCTGCTGAGATCCAGGGCAGGGCAGGTCTTGGTGGTTTGCAGAAGCTCGGGCTGAGCTGGGGGTGGACTGTGGCCTCTTGACCGAAGTGGGGCCACCAAACCTGGGGTGGGAGTTCCTGGAGGAGAGGATGAGGCAGCTAGCATGAGGGCCCAGGGCAGAGGGACAGGAGGTTTGAACTTGAATAACACAGATGTAGGCCCTCTGCGCCCACACTTGGTCTTCCGTTTCATCAGTCTCTTCACAAAAGCCACATGTACCAAGGACATAGGCCCCTGGAAAAGATCTTAAATGAGTAAATAAATATTTTGAATACAGAATTCTGGAGTGCTGTGCCTGGGAGTAGGCAAGGAGTTGCTTGGGGTCAGGAGTCAGAAAGCCACTTAGGGGACAGGCCCTTTTGATTTGGGCTTTGCAGGATGAGTAGGAGTTTGAAAGTTAGGGGAAGGGAGGGGAGACTTTTCAAGTAGAGGGAACAGTATCGGCAAAGCCCTGGAGGCAGGATTTTCTCGGAAATGCTTGTGAGGACAGGTAGTTCAAGTTTTGTACAGAGCAGGACTGAGTGTCTGGGAGAGCCCAGCCATATGGGATCTTGAATGCCGGAGGAGGCGATTAGACTTTTTGGCAGCAGAACGGAACCAGTTGATGCTTTTATGCTAGATCTCTGGCTACTATTGGAAATGGATGGTAGAGGGGATTCTGAGGGCCAGCTGGAAGGTGCTAGACTGTGGTCCAGAGCTGGTGAGGCAGAAGAGGTAGGGGAGGAGACTGAGGAACTGAATAGTGTTTAGGGGATCAATCCACAGGACATCAAGACTTACCTATCTTAGGGAAGGGATGTCTTAGGTTCCCGCCTCTGGGGGCTTCAGGAGACCATGAGAACCTCTTTGGGAACTGGTTTGGTTGATAGATACTGAGGTATCTGTCCCACGAGGCATGTAAGCCCTGGGTCTGAACTGCTTGTATCCTTGGGTGCTGAGCCTTGGCTGGTCTCTCCCGAAGGCCTGACATGTCAGGAAGATGTGGACGAATGCCTGTCGGAGCCCTGTCTCCACGGGGGAACCTGCGATGACACCGTGGCGGGCTACATCTGCGGCTGCCCGGAGGCCTGGGGTGGGCGTGACTGTTCTGTGCAGCTCACCGGTTGCCGGGGCCATACCTGCCCGCAGGCTGCCATCTGCATCCCCACCTTCGAGTCTGACGTCCACAGTTACAGCTGCCTCTGCCCACCTGGTACCCACGGACCTGTCTGTGGCCAGAACACCACCTTCTCTGTGGTGGCTGGGAGCCCCTTGCAGGCATCAGTGCCAGCCGGCAGCCCCCTTGGTCTGGCGCTGAGGTTTCGCACCTCACTACCTGAGGGGGTCTTAGCCACTCGCACTGACACCCAGGATAGCCTGGAGCTGGCGCTGGCAGGGGCCATACTTCAGGCCACACTCAGGAGTCAAGGCCACACTGTGCTTGTCCTAAGGCTGCCGGCCCTGGCCCTAAATGACGGTCACTGGCACCGAGTGGAGGTGACGCTCCGTCTAGGGGTCCTGGAGATGCAGCTCTGGCACGAGGGCTGCCCTGCTCAGCTCTGTGTGGCCTCTGGTCCTGTGGCCCCGGCTCCCATGCCCTCTGTGGCCCCAACACCAGGTGGGCTCTGCTCTGCCCAGCTGGGTGGCGCGGCCTTTTCTGGCTGCTTCCAGGACGTGCAGGTGGATGGACACCTCCTGCTGCCCGAGGAGCTCAGTGGCAGTGTCCTCCTGGGCTGCGAGCGTCGTGAGCAGTGCCAGCCTCTTCCTTGTGCCCATGGAGGGGCCTGCGTGGACCTGTGGACTCACTTCCAGTGCGACTGTCCCCGGCCCTATCGTGGGCCCACCTGTGCTAATGGTGAGGCTCCTGAAATCTGGGCCGCAGGGCAGAGTCTGGCCTTCCCTCCACCCTTAGCCTCACATCCAGCTCCCTCTCTCCCTACAGAGGTTCCTGCTGCCACTTTTGGTTTGGGGGGCACTCTGAGCTCTGCCTCCTTCCTGCTTCACCATCTGCCAGGTCCCAACCTCACCGTGTCCTTCCTCCTCCGCACTCGGGAACCTGCGGGCTTGCTGCTCCAGCTCGCCGACGACTCTGTGGTTGGCCTGACAGTGTTCCTGAGGGAGGGCCACATCCGGGCCGAGGCACTGGGCCATCCGGCCCTGGTGCTGCCTGGGCCCTGGGATGATGGGCGCCGCCACTTGGTGACGCTCAGCTTCGGGCCTGTCCAGCTGCAGGGCTCAGGGCAGCAGGCGCATGTGGGAGGGAGGCGCCTCCCTGCTGATGCCCAGCCCTGGGGAGGGCCCTTCCGAGGCTGCCTCCAGGACCTGCAGCTCAACGACCTCCACCTCCCCTTCTTACCACTGCCACTGAGGAACTCCAGTCAGCCCAGCGAGCTGGGCGGCGGGCAGTTCTGGAACCTTACCATGGGCTGCGTCTCTGAGGACATGTGCATTGTGAGTGTCCAGGAAAAAGCCCTCCCCTAGGCCTACGCCGTGTCACTAGGGGTTAGCATGTCCTTCTGCTGAGGAAAGCGCAGCGGGGAAGCACCCAACCCAGGGTCCCTTTTGAGAATGGCAGGGCAGGGGTCCCACTCAGCTCCTCTGTGGCCCAGCCTCTTACCTCCTGCTGGTCCCCAGGCCCCCTCCCAGTCCTGCCGTGAGGCAGACCCCCTGACCCAGCAGAGGGCTGCCCACATCTTCCTCAGGAGTCGCCTGGGGGACAGGGACATCCATGTGCTCATCCACAAAGCGACTGCCTGGAACTGGGGGAGGCTGGGTGTGGACTCCGGGGTCTCTGCTTTCAGGCTCGGTGACTCAGGCAAGTGGTTTCTCCTCTGAGCCTCAGCTTCCTCACCTGTTAAGGGGGATGACAGTGATTTTCTGTCTGTGTCTGTAGTAGATGCCTAGTGAGAGTCCGGCAGTGCCAGTTCAGTAGGGTGATGCTGGCCCCAGATTGAGCAATCTCTGCCCCATTCTCCTGCAGTCTGACCCCTGTCTCCACGGTGGGACTTGCCTTGTCACCTGGAATGACTTCCACTGCACCTGCCCTGCCAACTTCACAGGACCCATTTGTGCCCAGCGACTGTGGTGTCCTGAGCAGCCCTGCCTTCCGCCTGCCACCTGCGAAGAGGTCCCTGATGGTTTTGTCTGTGAGTGTGCCCTGGGAAGCCCACATGCTCGGTGCTGGACACTCGAGCTGCGTTAGACCCCACTTCTACCCTCAGGGCTCACTTATGATGGGCTGGGATGCCAACAGCCCCAGCCCAGTGTGTTTGGCATGCAGAGGGACAGAAGCTTTCTGGAGGCAAAACATTCATTATGTTTTCAAGAGCAAATAAGACTGGCTATAGAGAAGGATATTTTGGGGAGAAACAATAGCATGTGCAAAGGCCCTGAGGTTTGTAGGCACAACTGAAACAGAGGTGCAGGCATTGGGGTGGAAAGGTTGCTAAGGGCCTTGAATGCCAGGCAGCTCATGACCTCACCCAAGGGCAGTAGGGAGCCATGGGAAACTTAAGCAAGAGGACATGATCATCATTTTAAACATCTGCATTTAAAAAGGATGACTATAGTGAAGAATGGGCCTCAGTGGTGAGACTGAGACAAAGCAACTTCCCTGAGACGGGAAGTGGGCAGGCTTTTCTAGGAGTTATTGGCCTGTGTCCTGGAAGGCTGGGTGGGCATCATGGTCTTCCCAGCACTGCCTGGAGCCATGAGGGGCTGGAAGCCAGGGTGGTGGCAGACAGCTGCAGTGCTTGGGATTAGATGAAGGGTGTGTGCCCACTGGAGATGGACCCAGGCAAGGGCTGGGAGTGGGTGGGTGCGTGCTGGGAGGCCTTTCCCTAAGGCGCCCTTTTCCTACAGGTGTGGCCGAGGCCACCTTCCGCGAGGGCCCCCCAGCCATATTCAGCGGGCATAATGCCTCGTCGGGGCGCTCGCTCCGCAGCCTCTCTCTGGCTTTCCGCACGCGTGACTCCGAGGCCGGGCTGCTGCGCGCTGCCGCGGGCGCCCACGCCGCCGTCTGGCTGGCTGTGCGCAATGGCTCGCTGGCGGCCGGCGTGCGCAGCGGCCCGGGCCTGCTTGGGGCGGTGCTGCCGGCGCCCGGGCCGCGCGTGGCCGACGGGGCCTGGCACCGCGTGCGCCTGGCCATGGAGCGCCCGGCGGCCGCCGCGTCGCGCTGGCTGCTGTGGCTGGACGGCGCGGTGACGCCGGTGGCGTTGCGCGGCCAGGCCAGTGACCTGGACTTCCTGCGGGGCCCGGGCGCCGTGCGCGTGCTGCTGGCCGAGAACTTCACTGGCTGCCTGGGCCGCGTGGCGCTCGGCGGCCTCCCGCTGCCCCTGGCGCGCCCGCGGCCCGGAGCCGCCCCCGGCTCCCGAGAGCACTTTTCAACCTGGCCCGGGGCGCCCGCCCCGCTCCCCGGCTGCAGCGGCGCGCCCGTGTGCGCCCCCTCTCCCTGCCTGCACGGCGGTGCCTGCCGCGACCTCTTCGACGCCTTCGCCTGCGCCTGCGGCCCGGGCTGGGAGGGGCTGCACTGTGAGGCGCGAGCAGACCCCTGTCACTCGGCGCCCTGTGCCCGTGGCCGCTGTCACGCGCGTCCTGACGGTGGCTTTGAGTGCCGCTGCCCGCCTGGCTTCGCGGGCCAGCGCTGCAGGTGCGCTGCGGGCGGGGGAGTGCGGTGGGGGGTGGAGGTGGGGGTGCCCGTGCCCACTGTCCGGACCTGGAGGAGGGAGGACCCCCGGGCGGTGGGTGAGGCTGGCCACATCCCTTCCCTGGGCCTCCGCTCCTTCACTTGTGAGAAGTAGTGTCATCTGGGGTGCATGCGGGAACTGGGGCTGCTCCTGGAAGAAAGCAGGCCTTCCTCCCGACTCCCGATCGCCCACATTGCTGCGCGCTAGCTACGTGGCCCGGCCACAGCAAGGTGGTCCCCTCTTCTGTCTGGCCTCCACTCTTCTCTCCCTTTGGAGGGTTGTCTTGGGGAGGCCTGATTTCCCCTGCCCTCTGCCCCTCAAGGAAGTCGGGCTCCAGCTTTACGTTTTAGGATCCGTGCCCTCCTCCCAGGAAGGCCTTACCTGCAGCAGCCTGTCAAAGGCCTCAGAGCCTCTGGAAGCTTCTCTAGCACTCCAGCCTTGTTGGGGGTGGGGCTGCACCAGTGACAGCCCTGTGACCTGTCCCTTCCACCACAGACTCCGCTCCACCATCCAGAGTGGGGTCTAAAAGGGGGGCCCTAAGTCCCACGTCACTAGGCCGAGCTCAGGTTCCCGGTGGTCCCTTGTGTGGCCGTCCTGCCCCCAGTCCAGCCCCTGTGCTTTCTCCCCAGGTTGCCTGACTTGCCAGCAGAATGTAGCCTGAATGCCACCTGCCGGAACAGTGGCCCATGTGAGGGGGGTCTCCAGGGTGCCAACTGCAGCTGCCAGGACGGCCTTGCTGGCCAGAGGTGGGTCTGGGGACCAGGCCTTGGCAGGTGGGTTGGCGAGTGTGGAGAGCCGGCCAGCGCCCCGGTCCAGTGACCAGGAGACTGGGGCGTGGGTTCTTTCTTACCTCAGCCCACACTGTTATCTCAGTGCCAGATGTCCCACCTCAGTCACTTGAGGTCTTTTCTTCTGGGGCGTCCAAGACTGTCCTCTGAGATGTGCATCCTTGCAGGGAAGTAGTGGCCTGGGGCTTTAGAGCCCTCTCTGTCCACCTGCACCGGGTCCTCCCAGGAGAGGGTAAATGCGCAGGTCTTGGGCCCACTCGAGATGGATGGAGTCAGCGTCCCTGGGCAGCTGCCTTGTGGGGCTCCATGAATGTGGGGTAAACGGGGAGGTGAGTGATGGAGGTTACATTCACCGTGATCCCCTGGAGGGCCCAACTAGGACAGAGCATGGGGACAGTGGATGGATGGGCTTTCCTGTGTGTGTGCATTTAGTGTGTGTGTGATTGTTTGTGCATGTGTGTGCGTGCGTGTGTGCGTGTGCGTGTGTGTGTAGGTTGAGGAATGAAAGCAGCTGGAATGAAAGAGGCACAGGGAGGGAGCAGTTTTCTCACCACGCTCTCCTCTGCCCTCAGGTGTCAGCTCCCCTGTGAGGCCAATCCCTGCCAGAATGGGGGCACCTGCCGGGCAGCCGCTGGGGTGTATGAATGTATCTGCAGCGCCAGGTTCTCTGGCCAGTTCTGCGAAGTGGTGGTGAGTGATGCCGGAGGGGTGGGTGCCCTGTCTGGGGTTTTAGTGAGGGTGCTGGGGGGTAACCATGTGTGGAGCTGCTCATGGTCCAGCCCTGTCATGGGGTGGGGAGCCTCAGGGAAAATTCTCTCTAGCAAGACATTGGGGATGGGGCAGACCATTCCTCCCAGGACTGGCAGGAAGCAAAGTTGGGCCCTGCCAAGTCTGCTCTGGGACAGCATCAGGACCCACAGGATTTGGAATTCGGGGATTTAGGTTGGTGTCATCTCCAGGGGTTCTGAGCCTGGAGTCCAGGAAGATGTGAGGAGGCAACGATTCTGGGGCAGAGCAGGTTTGGCCACTAGGAAGGCAGCCCAGGACCCCAGAGAGGCTCAGCTGGGGAGGGTAGATGGGGGCCCGGCAGCTTGAGCCTCCCGCTCGCCTCCCCCACGAGGGGGCAGAGTAGGCCCTGCCGGCCCAGGGGCAGCCAGCCCAGCCGGTGGGTGTGATGTGGGCGGGAAGCCTGGAGAGGAGTCTTCATCTCCACAGGCTGCTGGCAGTCAGGGCCATAAACCTGCAAATCTCTGCTTCTGGGGAATGTTTCCTTTCAAGTTGAACTTTTACAGCCTCTGCCCACCCCCCTCCCAGGGCAGCGGGAGGAAATGGCTTTACAGCTCTCCTGGAAGAGCCAGGGGGTTGGGGGGAGGCTAGGGAGGGCCTGCTCAGGGCTGGGGCCACCTTCTCTCTGCAGCCTGGGACCCAGGTCCCCGTGGGCTGAGAGGCCTTATGGGCTGGCGAGTGTGAGACCTGGGGCTCTGGAATCCGGGGATCCTGTGGTTCTGGGACTTCAGAACCCCAAGCCTATAGAATCAAATTGGGTGCATACTGGGGGTCTATGACCGGAGAGGGTGAAGTGTGCTGGGCTCCTAGGAAGCAGGCCCTTCCTGCTGGGTTCTGACCTTGCCCTCAGCTCCGTCAGTCCGCCCTGCTTGGATGGGCTGGCTTGGAGCCTCTCCCGAAGCCACCAGAGATGGCTCCCCAGACACTCAAAGCCAGGCTACCCTCCAGGGTGGGGAGGGATCAAGTGCCCATCGGCTCAGATTGGATGCATTGTGGGGCTGAGCAGGGGGCAGGGGGCAGGGCTAGGTACTAGGCCCACCTGGCCAGTGTGGAAAGACCCCCGCAGCTGGAACTTGGGGCTGGAGGATGGTGGGTGGGCATGGGGTGACTTTGGGGGAAGATGGAGGAGAGTGCCAGTCCCGGCTGGCCGCCCTCCGGTCAACATCTAGGCATCTGGGCCACACCTTTTTATTACCTGATACTTTTGAGTGCCTGCTATGCCCCGGGCACCTTGGGGTGCACTGGTGGGCAGAAGAGACAAGACTCTGTGCTCCTGTATGTGTGTGCGTCACTCCTGCCTGTCAGACTCTTGCAGGCTTCCTGTGGAATCCCATGCACCTGTGCTTAGCAGGACCAGGTGCCGATAAACACGTTTCTCTCCTACCTGGAGCCACTGGTTATACAGGAGTCCCCTTGCAGTGGCACTGACAGGTGGCTCCCTGGCTCTGACGTGCACACCTCGGGACCAGGTCTCTCACTGCCTCCCAGGAAGCCTGCCCCAGCTCTCTCTCTGAGCAGGCTCTGTGCCTCTGCCTCCTTCCCCCAAGGCCTGAGGCCTCACTGCTGGTTTCTTGCAGAAAGGCCTGCCGCTGCCCCTGCCATTTCCGCTGCTGGAGGTGGCAGTGCCTGCCGCCTGTGCCTGCCTCCTCCTCCTTCTCCTGGGCCTCCTCTCAGGGATCCTGGCAGCCAGAAAGCGTCGCCAGTCGGAGGGCACCTACAGTCCGAGCCAGCAGGAGGTGGCTGGGGCCCGGCTGGAGATGGACAGTGTCCTCAAGGTGCCACCTGAAGAGAGACTCATCTAGGCCAGGTCCTAGCACCAGAGGCCCCGAACGATTTCCTCCGAAGAGCCAAGGAAGCTTCCAGGAGGCTGCGGGGAAGTGGTCGCCTCTTCCAGACTTTGGGGCGCTGTTTCAGGACCCAGGGTACCCGCCGGGGATGTGTCTCCTCTGCTGGCAGCCCCTGCCACTGCGCCTTCACGGACTGAGGGAAGGGGAGCACTCAGGGAAGCAGGGGCTATGGACACCCCCGCTGTGCCCGGGCCTGCCTGCGCAGGGGAGGGACACAGAGGTGCTCATGGTGTGTTCAGGAGCGTGTGTGTACGTGTGTGTGTGTACGTGTGTGTGTGTGTCATGGGGACGGGTGATCTGCAGATACACTGTGAATGTTATAGACAGAGCTCTGGGTGTGTCCATGCCTTTGCTGCGGGGCATGCGCCCACGTGGGGGGTGCTGCGACCCCATGGAAGGACATCCCAGGGCCAAGGGTTCTCCAGGCCGGGCCTGGCCGGGCCAGGAGCAAGGCCTCTGCTGCAGGTCATCCTCCACTTCTGGAGGCAGCTGGGACATCAGGGAGGCCACCAGCCAGAGGCTGTGGGGGCTGCCTGTTCTCAGAACACTCTTCGGGCAGATCCGCTGCGCTCCGCCGGAGCCAGGCTCCAAGGCCTCGCACACAACGTCCAGGGCTTGGCTGCAGGAGCAGGGGGCACGCGCCTACCTCACAGGGCTGTTGTGAGGACCACGGCATGACAGGGAAGGACTCTGGAAGTCCTTAAACTCCGCTCTGCTGTGAAGGCTGCCTAGGCTTTCCTTTTAGGCGTGGGGAGGGCTGTCTCCTTGGGCAGAATTGAGGGGAAGGTGAGGGAAGGGGCTTCCCTGCGGTGGACAAGGAGGCCTGAGAGGCCTGAAGCGCAGATGCACCGGTCCCCCTCTCCCACCACCTCTGGTGCTCCGGCAGGGCTCTCCTCTAGCAGACCAGTCTCCTCTCAAACGGTGGTTAGAAGAGTCGGGCGAGGGCGGGGCAGGAAGGCCTTGGCATTGTTTGCTGAGCAAAGTGCTCTGCCACCCCTGGGGGTCAGGGCCAGTCCTGCAGACAGACAGATGGGGAAGACGACTTTGCCACTTCCAGCCCTTTCCTGGCGATGCCATCACTGTGATGCCTGAGCCCAAGGGGCACCTGCCTGCAGCCTGGTCTCTAGCTTCATGGGGTCCCTTTGTCCCTCTTGTTTCCCAGGCCAGCGCCTTCTGTGCCAGGGGCTGAGGCCCGGAGACCCTTCCACTTTCAGTTCGGTGGTGCTTCCCCAGCGCCCCCTGGCGTCAGAGGTGCAGCGCTGACGTGGAGCCAAGTGAGCAGAGCGTTGAGCAGAAGCTGGGATAGGAGGGTGCTGAACACAGGGTTAAGGGGTGTGCTTGGTCCATATCCTTATTATTGAAGAGGTAGGGCCATTTGCCCCGCAACCTCCAGAACCCCCGGGGAAGGGGAGGAGACGCCTGGTTCCCATAGTGGCGCCCCAACTGCATCCTTGGCTGCTTAGTCAGGAACAAGGCTGTGTGTTGCGACGCTAAGACAGTTGACGAGGACCACCTTGGGGTGCAGGCTGAGTGCTCTCTGTTGAGGGCAAGGGGCCCTTGCCAACCTTCTCTCTTACTCCTGAGAGTCCTGGGCACTGCCATTTTCAAGGGCAGCATGGGGAGAGGGACATGGGCAGACAATGGGCAGGTGGCAGTGACTGGGCGTGTCACACACCCACTCTGGATGCTTGTCTGGCTCCCACCCAGCACCAACATCCATAGATGGAGGTTCTCAGGCTCTGCTCTTGCTGACAAGAGCCCCGTGGGGGCAGATTCCCAGAGGTCCGCTTGAGTTTCTTCGTTCTGGGATCCCTCACCACCACTGGTGTCCTGCGGGCCTGTGTACACCGGTGACCAGCCCCCGCCCCGCCCGCCGTCCTGCCTGACGGGGAAGGGCTGATTGGGTTCAAAGCCTTAAACGGGACCAGGCTAGGAAGGGGCCGGTGGTCGAATCCTCCCGGCTGCCCGGAGTCCTGGCTTCTCCCTCTACAGAAAGGGCTGCTGAAGATGGCTGGTCTCTGTCCCCCAGAGCTTCCTCAAAGACACGGGGATACCAGCCTTCTTCCCAAGAAGGTTTCTTTGAACATATACACAGAATTCATCCAGCAGCCCCCAGCCCCCCAGCGCAGCCAGGGACATAGGGTGGGCTCCACTCCCAGCAGTCGCCGGCCACCCCCGTCCCACACTGCCTACTGACGGGGCCCAGGAGTCTGCTGCAAAACCCGAGTGTCTTAGGGGCACCCGCTGGCCCAGACGTGGCGCGTCCCCCTCTAGCAGCCGGGGACACTCCTGGATTCGGAGAAGACGTGCCTGTGGGGCTGTGGATGAGGCGCGCTAGTCAGTAACCCCCGGGGCCGGCCCTTCAGGCCCCACGGCCCACGGGCAGGGACGCCTCCCTACCCCTCGGGTACCGACAAGGTGCTCTCTGGTGTCCTGGGTGCTCGAGAGGACCCCGGCCCCGCCAGACACCTGGGAGACTGTGCCTGACCGCAGATCGGAAATGAGAAATCAGGGCAAAATGCTCACAATTTCCTGCATGTCTCAATGTTTTTTGAAATGGTTGGGCCACATTTCAACTTGGTTTATTGAAACTAGTCAATTTCAAGAGTCATCAAATCAATAAAGTAAAAAAGGAAAAGAGAAAAGAAACAATAACAAAACATTGCAATTTGGCTTTGGTGACGTTGGTCTCAGGAATTTCTGTGCTGGCGCAAGTCACGAGGTGGGTGGGGCGCGTGCGGCTCCCAGCCCTCCGCCCGCCTCCAGGCCGCAGCCGCCCCGCCCTGCCGGCTGCTGAAGGCCTCCGCGCCGGCCAGTTCCTGACCCCAGGAGCCGCGCAGCTGTGACCATGTCTGCCCGTCTGTGGCCTTAAGCGTGGCCTTCCAGTTGGGGCCTGGGGGTCGGCATCTCATTTTGCCCACAAAATGCCACCTGGGGAGAGTCTGAGCCCCTCCTGTGACGCACCGAGATTTACCTGTTGCCAGTTCTTCAGATCGGAGTTGCTGGTGCCCCTGGAGGGCCCGGAGCGGCTCCCATGAATCATCCCAAGGACCCCTCAGTCCCAAATCTCTACCAGGCCAGAAGCAGCTCAGTCTGGGGTTTGGAGCGAAGACTCAGGAGAGGACGAGTGTGTGTATTGCTAGAGAGGGTTTGGAGATGCCCCCCAGGGAGACCCTCCAGCTGGGGAGGGGCTTCCTTCCTTCAGACTCCACACTGGTGCCTGTGCCTGTCGAGGGGCATGTGGCACAGGAAGGCTGGGCTTGGGAGGAGAGGCCACGGGAGCCTTGTGACTCGCGGCAGGGAGGACGTGGTCAGGGCAATCCTCAGCCCAGCTGACCTCTTCAGTGCAAAGCCCATCAAGCGGGGTGCTGGGCAGGTGGGGCGGGCGCCCAGGAGCGGGTGCCGTTCTCCAGATCTGGATGCCGGTGGTCGGCAGTGTGGAGGGGATGAGGGGCGGCAGAGCGGGTCCCACCCCTTCCCACCGGTAGAGCCTGGGCGGAAACTGGTGGTGAAGCAGGGGGCTGGCTCCGAGCCGCAGAGGTGGGCATCGCGGCCGACTCACTCGAAGGTCTCCCATTGCTTCCGGAGCTGCTCCACTGAGCCCGGGGCCGGGGCCGGGCTCACGTCCTGCTTGGTTTTCCGTAACAAATCCTCAAAGGGGTCTCGGGCCTCTCGAGGAGTAGAGGGCTGCAGCGCTGGCTCCAGGCCCTGGCGGGGTGTGGGAGGGAGACGTGGGGGGTCTCCAGGCCGTAGCCCCTGCTTGGCCTCAGCAGCCCTGGCGCTGGAGCGGGCCAAGGGCAACGTTCGGATCCTCGAAGGGGCAACTGCCGGAGGGCCCAGTGGCTGCAGGGGGCCGGTGTGGGCCCCCGTGGGTATCTGGCCAAAGAGGTTGGGCATGGAGAGGGCAGACAGGTTGGGCTGAGACCTATGCGGTGCGCAGAAGCCAGAAGTGGCCAGCAGCAGACTGGGCGCAAATGTCGGCCCCAGCGAAGGAGAGGCCCCAAAAGGCCCGGCCGGTGTGGAGACCAGGGACATGGCGGGCAGTGCTGCTGGCACAGCGGGGACAAAGGGGTTGAGAGAAGGCTGTGGAAATGAGGTGGGGGTCCCTGCAGGGGGGAAGCTGAACTGGGGGGTGAACGGGGTGGCCACATTTGGGGCCACAGTGCCCGGTAGAAGGCTGTCGCCTGACCAGGCTGTGTTGAGAGGGTCCAGCAGGGCCAGCAGGGCATCACTGCCTGTGCCTGCTGCCCCGGGGGCCAGACTGAGTGGCTGGAGCAGTTCAGTGGGACCTTGGGGGGCAGCACTGGGGAGGAGCCTGGGGAAGGGGGCTGGGCTCGGGGCAGCTCGCCTTTCCTGCTTTGAGAAGTCACCGAGGGCGGCACTGGCAGCCTGGAGCTTGGTGGGGCGGGTGGTGGGAGGCGGGGGCACAATGCCCAGCTCCGGGGTCTTCCTGCCCTGTGGCCGGGGAATGGTGATGCTGCCCGGCATGGGGGCAGGCACCTCCTCCTTGTCGCTGGGATTCAGGCTGCTGTCACGGTTCTGGGGCCTGCGGGACAGAACCAGGGCATTTCCGGGCAGTGTTGGGGGCTTCTCGGGGGAGGTGGCTGGGAGCTTGCTGGGGATGGCCATGTCGTCCTGGCCCAGGCTCCAGAGCTTGTTGTAGGGGTGGGTGAGCTTCAAGGCCACAGGAATCCCCAAGCTCCTCTCACTTCTGCCCAGGTCCAGCCTCTGTCGGAGGGAACGAGGAGACGGTGACCACGGGTCGACCTGGGACGTACTGGAAGGCAGAGTGCCCACTGCCATGCCCCTCCTGCATGCCGGGCGGGCACCAGAACTTTGATCTCACTGTGTCTGCTTCGCGCTGGGACTCAGCAGCTGGGGCTTGGTTACCAGCAGAGGCCAGCTCAATGGAGTGGGATGCTAAGCCAAGGCTTCTTCATCCTGTGGCACAGCCTTGTCGCTTTCTGCCAGTGTTGCCAAGTAACCTTAGGAAAGTCACTGCATCTACTGACCCTCTACTGGTCCGGCCCTTTCTACCTTCCAAAGCATGTGGGTATTCTCCATCACCTGTGAGCCCACGGGCCAGGTGAGACTTGAGGCCAAGTGGAGGGCCCGCTGGCGAGGGGGTAAATAGGAGTGGGCTCAGGCCCGGCTCTGTAGCTCACAGGCTACGTGACCTGGGCATGAAGCTGGGCCTGCCCGCCCTCAGCAGCATGGGCAGCGGACATGGGCTGCTCTGTGAATGCTCTGGGTGACCCAGGAGCTGCAGTCAGAAGTCCCCACTTGCAAGGCAGGAAACGGGCACACAGAAGGGATGGGACAGATTGGAAGCCACGGGGAAGACCAGTGCCACGAGCACATAATCCAGAACCCAGGAATTCTGGTCCACAGGCTCTTCAAGGAGACTTGGTGAGGCTGGAACAATCCCAGTCTTTCCAGGGTCAAAGGCCTGCCTGGGGGTTGGGTTGGGCTGGGGGTCCTGGGGGAGTGGTCTGGACACCAGCCCACCTCTGTCTAGAGCCCCAGTGGAGGTGGAGGCAGATGTCAGGGAGCTGTAGCATCTCGAGTGACCACTGTGCCTGGCTGGTGGGTGCAGGCAGGCTGACCCTGAGCTGATGAGCTGAGGACCCTGGAAAAGCCAGTTTCTCTTGGGGCTCTTTCAGTGTCACAAGGGCACACCAGCCCTGGCCATGCCCACCCCTACCTGGTAATCAAAGGTCCCCGGCTGCTCTCTCAGGTCCTTGGGCGTCCGAAGGTCCTCCAAGCTCTTGGCCTGGCCCAGTGGCTGCAGTGGGACGGCCATGTCCAGGCCGCTGAAGACATCTTCCAGGAGGTCGATGCTGGAAGCCCGGTCAGCGGGGGCTGGGGCAGGGCCCACCAGCTCCCGTGCCCGCTGCTCCGGGCTCTCGGCGTCACCTTCGGCACTGTCTGACTCCTTGAGTGTCCGATAGGGCTGGGGCCTGCGAGGAGGCAAGACAGGTTGGAGTCTCCCACCCCAAGCCTGCCTGGGAGGAGCAGGCAGCTCTCACCCCCAAGAGCTTCCGGGCCTTCAGGACAGGGGTGTGTCCTGGGGTCCCGTGACATCTGGTATCTGGTGTCTTAACGGTGACAGACCTGGGGCTGAGCGGGATCCTGCTACCCACTGTGTGACCCTCAGCCAGCGGCTTGGCTCTAACTCACAGGGACTGGGTGGTCGTAAGGTTAGTCTTTCCTGAACCGCTGCGTGAACACAGAACCAGTGGGAGTGTCAGGAGCCCTCAGACAAAGCCCAAGGGACAGGGACAGGAACAGAGGGCAGAGTGAAAAGGAGCTAAGCAGGCAGACTCACCACTGCACCTACACTCCCACCCCCTGAGGCGGTCGGTCCTAGCCTGGCACCTGGGGGACTGAGCTTGGAACCTCCAGGGGACTCCCCAGTGACCCCCGCAGTCTTCAGAGGGACAAGGGAGGCAAGGGACAGTTTGGGCTTTAGTCGCTGCTGATCTCGGTTCCAGGTCTGGCTGTGCCATCTCTTGCTGTGGGACTTGGGCAAGACACTTAACCTCTCTGAGTCTCGGTGGTGCCCCCATGTCAGGCTGCACCTCCCTTGGTGGCAGTGACTGTGGGAGCTGGTGGTGCGTGCTGGGCGCACAGTGGGTATGCAGGGCGGGGACCTGCATTCGGCATGTTCACGCAGCAGCTGTGTGCAGCCAGACCAGGCATAGGTGACAAGGGCTCCTCTCTTTCCTCTCTCACAAGCCCGAGTCCCAGCACACCAGGAGGCAAGAAGCATGTGGGGCCTGGGCAGACCTGTGGGAGCCCCAGCTAGAGTACCTCCTCTACGGGGCAGTCACCAACTGTGCGCCTGTGGTTCTGGTGACGTGGGGGTCGAGTGCCACCTGCTGGCTCAGAGCAGGCTCACACTGAAGGCTCACATGTGGGAAGTAGGACGGGGACAAATGGTGGAGGGAGGGGACTCCATCGGACTGTACTGTCTGTGGGAACAGCACCAGCCCGTGCAAGCAGGACTCATCCCTACTTTCTAGATGGGAAAGTGAGACTCCAAGAGGCTAGGAAACGCGCCCCGTGCCACGCAGCACCTGGGAAAGGTGCAAAGGGGAGCCGATATGCCAGACTTCAGAGCCCTTCACTCATGTGACTAAGCCATCTGGTGGAGGGACGGAGGACCCCTGAACTGAACTCTCATGTGAAGGGGATAAAAGTGGGTGCTGCTTCCTCTTGGAAAGAGCTGCTTCCTCTTGGAAAGAGCTGTTTTTTTGTTTTAAAGTCAGTACTTCGTTTTGAGTTAAGATGGGCCAGTTCCCTTTGAAACACATATACACAGACCTCCAGTTTTCTCAGGGCGTACTATTCATTATTTCATGAAAGAAACAGTCAATTCAAAAAGAACACAACCTGCTGAGCTCCACACTGGGGGAGTCCCAGGAGGTCACCCAGCGGGTGCCTTAACTGTGACACATGAGTGGACATTCTTACCCTGATGGTTCTATCTTTTATCTTAATTATTAGCAAGAGATAAGGGCTCTTTTTTTTTAGTCTTAAAAGAAAACATGATACAACAGTCACTGTACAGAGAAGTGACAGGGAAGCTGGAAGCCTGGCCTCCTCTGACTTCAGCCAGGGCTTTGTAAGCAGGACATCAGGAGGGGTGGACGCGCCTGTGGTCACAGGGAGCGGCAGAAGGCAGAGCTGTGGGGTCGGATGTGCCCCGAGGAATCCAGGGCAGGAAGAGGCCCCGGGTGTGGGGCACAGGGCAGACCCCTTGCCTTGCAGGCACGCATTCAAAACTCTATAAACTTAACAAAAACAGACAACAGAGAAGTCCCTTTGCTCAACTCCAGCCCTGAAAAACTTGTGGGTGGAGGGCAAAAACTGTTCAAGAAAGGGAACTACAGGTGGCTCTGGTGGAGCAGCAGTTAGGCCAGCCTCCTCTGAAGGAGCCCAGGCCACACACCTCTGGGTTCGAGTCCCGGGTCTGGGGAAAACAGCCAGTGTGAGGAACTAACTGAAAATAAAATAGAGTACTTCTTCCTCCTCTCTCTTCCTGCCTGTCTGCCTGCTACTGTGTTCGTTCCTGCCTGCACCTTTCCTTAAAACGAACAAACAAAAAACCAAATTTCTTTAGAAAGGGAACTACAGAAGCGTAACATGGCGTGGGGTTGGGGGGTGGTGCTGGATTGTGGCTACATTTCTTTCTTTTTTTTATTGCTATTTGTAATTAGTATGAGGCTTAGGCTATAAGTAATAAAAATTATTTTAGCTAAGCAGATCAGGCAAACCCTTAGTTATGCCAGAATTAGCACACACATTCCATAAAACTTAGACAGCCGAGCCTCCACCCCTGTGACCTCCAAGATATGCTGAGAGGACTCGGGCATCAATCACCAGGCATATTGTGGCCCCAATTCCATGAGCCACGAAGTGCATCTCCCCCAGGTAGAAAACAGGCACCCAGGCTCCTATCTTCAACATTAGCACCCTGTCAATTCTTGTCACCTCACTCTGTTGTCATAGCCCCATGGAGCTGGCAGAATGACTGGCCCGAGAGGTACACACAGAGGTGGCATCCACTCTTGCAAGGAGGCCTGGGCACCAGGAGGCACCAGCTCCAGAAACCCCCCATCCCGCCCCCCACCCCCACAAGGGCAAACAGCACTGGACACCCCGCCCTCCCCAGCAGCCCAGGAGTCACCAAGCAGAGCTCAGGAAAATGGAGGAAGGAAGGAGAGACCATTCAAAGGGAGCGGAGAAGAAAAAGCTTTCGGTGAAGCCAGAGCTGGGGCCCTCTTCCCGCTGGCATTCATCGTCAGAGGAATCTTCGGAGAGGAAGACCGCATAGTGTCGCAAGGGCTTTACCAGGCTGGGGCAGAGGAGACAAGAGAGAAGAGAGCAGTTAGGAGGCGCTCCTGGGGCTGCTCGGGGCGCTGGGTGGAGGCCTGTGGGCTCAGCCCGGCCCCGGCGTCCCCCAGCCTCGGGCAGGCTCCCTGGAGGTCAGCGGGAAGGGAGGCCTGTCAGGCCCGAGGCGGGGAGCGGGTGCCCAGCAGACAAGAAACTTGCCGCAGGTGTCGAGAGCCTCACACACGCACCTTATCTAGGGCCCAGTGACTCCGCATCACTGAGACAAGCCTGCACGCAGAAAAGAATCAGGCTCGAAGATGTCCATCGCTGGTCTGTTTACAGCACTAAACATCAAGCGTCCTACACTTGCAGCAACAGGAATCTGGTGGCGTGAATTACGGGCCGCGTGGCTGAATGTGCTCCCTGGCTCCGTAGAGGAAAAGCAGAGACTTGGGAGGCCGAGGCGCAACCGCGTCCCGCTGGCTCCCACTTAGCGAATAAAGACCGAAAGGCAGCTGCAAAACACCCATCCCATCCGGAGGGGCTGCGGGCGACCCCGCCCTGGCCCTTTACGCGGTCCGCACGGTGCCCAGCTCTTGCGGCGCCAGGGAGAGTAAACCGCGAGGACCGAGGAGGCCAGCCACGTGGAGGCGGTGGCCGGAGGGCCTGCTCTGCTCAGCGGCCGCTCAAAGGAGGGCCCCTCGGACGCCTCTTCAGAGAGTCTTTTTCATCTCTGATGTGGAAATTAAATATTCATCGTTATAAAAAATAGATCTCCCTTGTCAGCCACCTGTGCGCTCTCCTCTATAAACACAAACACGCGTGCAGCCCAGAGAAACTCCAGGCCCGGCGCCCATCAATTATCCACTGACCGCCCGAGAGGCCCACGCGTGCGGCAGGGAGTCGGCCTGTTCGCCTTTTCAAACCCTGGTTCCACGGCTGCCACCCCGGCACACGGGCTGGGCTTGCACCCCAACCCCCAGGAGGTGATGGTGAGGTTTGGGGAGACAGTTGGGGTGCCTGACCCTGCCCGCCGCCAGAACTGCCTCCTTTTTTTTTGCTTTATGGGATGAAACTCCTTTCATGTTTTACTCCAGGAAGACAGTGGCCCGACACAGCGCATGACAACCTTGGCTGGAGGGTGAGGGCGGAGGGGCTTGGGCTGGCCTTTGTTGGGACCCTGCCAGCTCCCAGGGAACGGAGCTTCAGCACTGTCCCACCTGTGTCTCTTCACGTCCCTCACTGTCCCTGGAAGTCAGCCACTCAAGTTTTGTCCTTGGATGAGGGGGCGGTGAGGGCCCAGAGAGGGGAAGGTGCTTGCCTGGGGTCCCACACGGCGAGGTGGCAGGTGACTGTGGAGGTGAGACCCTTCAGGCCTCCTGGACTGGAGACATCGCCGGCCCAGGAGGCATCTCCCTCCCGTCTCAGGAGACAGGGCAGGAAGAGGAGCTGACGTGCTGCGACTTCTCTGCCAGCCTCAGGGCAGGGCCACCCAGCTGCTGTCACTTCCACTGGGACCTAAAAGAGGCCCAACAGAAGGGCTACTCTCCACCTCTTCGAATCTCAGACCTGCCAGTCATGCTCCACTCTCACACCTGCTGTCCACTGCTCTCAAAGGTGGTTCTGGGGCCAAGGGGAGTGTGGTGAGTGACCCGCTAAGCAGGCGGAAAAAAATAATTCCAGACGTGTCGAGTGATGGACCACTCACTCACAGGCACCTGAGCAGGGGGCAGCTCCCAGCCTCAGGCTCCTCTCTGGGGGGCCTGTGGAACCGTGCCGGTGGGATGCGGGCCGCAGAGCCCCATCAGGGCAGACGCCATGCCGCAGGCCTGGCCTTGTCCTCTGCGGCCTCCTCATGCCCTCGCCCCATGTGCCACCTGCCTGTCATCTTTGCATGGAAACTGACCGCTCTTCTGTCTTGAAGACTCAGCTCAGGGAGCGTGTGTGAAGCTCCCTGGACTGTCCGCGGGGGGCTGGCTTCTCCCGGGCTGTGAGCATTAGCACCTCTTGGAGACCATCGGGCCGCCTGCAATTCTGTTCCTAGTTGGGCCCCTCCAGGACTGGCCCCGCCTCACCGAGGGTGCAGCTTGAGCACCACGGAGGTCTGCTGAGCGAACAAATGGTGGGTGCTGGTGTGCTGGGGACATCAGGCCCCAGAACCTCCATTTTACCCTTCTGCCTGGAGTCCCCCCACAGCTAGCATCTCGTCCATCAGCCGGTGGTCTCTCGGGTCCCCATCTGCCCTCTGAGATGCTAAGACCCATGGAATGGGATCACGTTTGGGGTTGGGGTGAGGGTGTTAGGTATAGGAGGGCAGGTGGGAGGCTTGCTAAAAATATTTCAAACACCATCCATAAGTAAGTAGGCACCATGCCAGGGGCTTTCCATCGGTTCTTTCTTTCTTTTTTTTTTTTTTATGTCTTTCTGAGGCTGTGGATCTCAATCCCAGGTCCACAGCTTTCATAGTCCACACCTTAACTGCTTGAGCCACAGGGAAAAGTTCCACACTGGTTATTTGTACCCCTTCCAACAGCCTAAAAATATATCACTGGACTGATTTTACAGGATGAGACAGTCATTAGTTACTCCATCTATCCGTTCATTCAACCATCCATCCTTTGCCAAATGTTATGACAAAGCCTCCAGATGGCGAGAAGACTGACAACCGAGCACTAGAAGGTAGAGAAACAGCACCTTATTGCAGGCACCGGCGCTGGCTCAGGGGGCGTCTAGGAAAGCTGCTTTCATACCTCGGCTACATGCTCCTTAGCAGCCAGGTTTGTGCAATTGCTGTTGCAGCTGTAGGGGGATGAGCAACAATCACTATTACAGCTGCAGGGGTGTGGCTACGGTTATGATGGATGAATTCCATCTATCTGTGCACACACCTGCTCACTCATCCATCCACCCATTCCATCTATCTATCCAGCCGGCCATTCCATCCATCCATCCACCCATCTATCCATCTGTGCATCTGTCCACCCACCCATCCATTCCATTCATCCATCCATCCATCCGCCCACTGTCCAACCACCCATACATCTATTCCATTCATCCACCCAGCCATTTGTTCCATCCATCCATCTACCCATTCGTCCACCTACCCATCTATTCCATTCATCCATCCATCCATCCGCCCATCCATCCACCCACCCATCCATCCATTCCATTCATCCGCCCATCCGTCCACCCACCCATCCATCCATTCCATTCATCCATCCATCCATCTGCCCATCCGTCCACCCACCCATCCATTTTCCCATCCATGCATCCATCCACCCATCCATCTTCCCATCCATCCATCCATGCATCCATCCACCCATCCATCTTCCCATCCATCCATCCACCCACCCATCCATCTTCCCATCCATCCATCCATCCACCCATCCATCTTCCCATCCATCCATCCATTCATCCATCCATCCATCCATCCACCCACCCATCCATCTTCCCATCCATCCATCCGTTCCATTCATCCAACCAGCCATTCCATCCATCCATCCATCCATCCATCCATCCATCCATCTGCCCACCCGTCCACCCACCCATCCATCTATCCGTCCATCCATCCATTCCATTCATCCACCCAGCCATTCATTCCATCCATCCATCCATCCATCCATCCACCCGGCCATCCATCTGTGCACCCAACCAAGAGGCCCTTGAGGAGTTCTTGTGAGCAGGTCAAGTGCTTAGCACTGGGCACTGTCTGTGAAGACGTATGTGACCAAGTGACCTGGCCAGGATGTGTCCGGCAAGGATTCAGTGCAGGGCTGCTGCCCCCAGCGCCCTCACTGTCCTGCCGGCTGGTGGTAGATGTATATGGGCAGGATGCACACCTCTGCTGGGGGCAAACTGAGTGTGACTCCTGGCAGGCCTGCAAATCCATCTTGAGAGCCTTTCCCACACCTTCCTCACACTTTGTGAAGAAAGCAGACATTACAAGTTGGCACGTTAGCGGAACGCCACTAACCCTGCTGGGAGTCTGGATCCACACAAGAGCAGGAGCTCTCGGTTGGACTGGACCTTGGCTTCATCAGCTCATGTCTGCATCCCGACAGCTTGTTGCAGCTCACGTCACTATCAAGAACCAGTGTCTCCCACACCGGTGCAACTGTGGAGAGGGCGTCTGGGGGCGGGGGAAGGGCTGGGGAAAGAGAGGAACCTTGACTGGCTTCAACCAGTGGCCCAAGGTGTCTCCTAAACATACCGCCTGTCTCTCGTGACAGGTGCCCAGGTGGGAAGCATGCCATCAGGTTTGGTCAGACCTGTGTGGCTTTAAGGTTGAGGCTTCAGGCCACGTGGATGATGACAATGACACAGCAACACACACAAACATCAGCCACACCCTCCGTGCAGGCTCGTATTAACCCCTAACCGTACGCTCATTTTGGAGATTACGAAAAGCCAAGGATCAGAGAGGGGGAGTCACGTGCCTAGCATCGTACAGCAGCTAAAGGTATTGCTGAGGATTGAATCTGAATTCTCCCAACCCTAAACCACCCTGCGACCCTGCCTCTCTGGTTTCGGGGATCTGAAATAGAGAAATAAGGGGTACGCTGCTTCTCCTTCCACGTTTAACAAAAGGCGAGATTTCGAAACAAACTTATTTAAATTCAGCTGCTCATGTTCTCCCACGAAACATACAGTCAGATATTTGTCAGAGATAAAGGATGAACCGTCGAAAATGTCCAGGTTTAAATTTTTTATTAGCTTAAGGCAGAATATGAAGAAAAAAAGTATACCTCTTCCCTCATTAACCCAATTCAGCTACTACCCAGCAGTCTGCCACCCACCACTTGCCTGGGCTTTATTATCCACAAAGAGCTGTCTGCGAAAAGGCAGGCTGTGGCGAACTGGCTACCCTGTGCGGGCTGCCGAGCGGGCCTGGCGAGAAAGAAAGGCCACCGCGTCCCCGCTCAGCCCCACGTCTCCCAGGGCCGCTCCCGCCTCTGCCCACCTCGTCTCGGCGCGGAGTTCCCATGCAGATGACTTCCCGAACCCTTTCTAATGTTTGGTTTAACGTGTCGCCGGTTAGCGTGTGCGTGTGACAGTGGTGACAGGCGCGGCTGTTCCTTTTTAAATACCATGTCAGAGACACGGCGTCAAGAGCCGGGACGTGCTCTGTGGCTCTCTGCCGGGCTGGGATCGCAGGGCTCAGTTTTTAATGAGGAAGATCTGCAGCTCCAGAGTTTTTTTCATGTGTCACATCGTGTGGACAAATCAGCAGCACGTCACGCTGGCCCAAAATGAAATGCTGACAAATGTAGATATTTCAAATTTAATTGACATTTAAATGTACTTGAGATAAAGGAAGGAAAAAAATCAGCAAGGACTTGGTCTCTGGAGGTAACAAGGGGAGCCGGTGATCATTTTTTGAAGGATCATTCCGCTCCAGCACAAAGGGTCTTTCCTTTGTGAGTGTCCTGGCTGCCCTCTCTGCTGGATGACGCAACTCCCGTGGGGCCAGCGAGCAGGGACAGGCCAGGACGAGGCCAGGGTCTGCCTGCCCAGTGGGGGCCCGCCTGCTGGGTCTGCTGTCCTCTACCACATGCTGGTCAGATGATCGTGGGAAAGTCCTTTTCTCTCCCTGCACCTCGACTTCTCATCTGTAAAATGGGTAGTAGCCTGCCCGATGCTCTTGTGATAAAGGTTGAAAGAGAAAATACTTGTAAAGGGAGCCCAGCTCGTAGTGATTATTACAGCTACCATCACCTGCTAACAAATGCTGGGCACTGTCACCCTGTGTGGGGTCCTCTGGGGTTCACAGACGAGCAAGGCAGCCCTGGCCTTCAGAGACCTCCCTGGCAAAGGTTTGGGTTGCCACCTGGGCAGATGAGAGCTGTCGTGCCTTCCCTCCACCACACGACACAGGCCAGTACTCTAGACCACACCTCGGGGGGTGCATAGGTTAACAAAACAGAAGTGACTCTGGAGCAAGTCACAGGGGTCTCTGGGGGGCAAAGTTTGGCACAGGAGCCACAGAGGAAGCCCCCGATTGGCCCTGGAGCTGCTCTGTGTGACCCAACCCCGTGTGGGCTGGGACTGCTCTGGGGAGGAGGAACTAGAGATGGGAACCCGTGGGACTCAGGGGCTTTGTACTCAGATGTACGTGACTGTCTACTTAGAGACCAGAGAGCCCCTGCTGTATTGAGTCATGATCCCCAGAGACGGGGTGTTCTTCCTGCCCGGTGAGCTGCCCTAGTGGGGACGGAGGTCCTTCCCACTGCACTGGGGCTGGCTTGGCCAAGGCAGTGGCGGGCCATACCTGGCTCGGGGGCTCTTGGATGCAGCTCCACGTGAGGGGTGACTTGGGGGCTGGGCTTTGATCACGAGTACTACAGGGTGGCCTGGGGGTGTTTCTGGAGAGTGGGAAGGGGCTGGCAGCAGGGGACGGCACCAGGCGGTGGCAGGTGAGGTGAGGGGTGACATGGGGCTGGGAGGCGGTGGGGGGCCTCACTGGCTGGACTGCTGGGATCTTTCCCTCTCGTGGTGGGCTGTGTGGTTTTTTCAACCTTCCTTTGTCCACCCATTTAATTACTTGTTTATCAGTGTGTTCATTCATTTCCCTCCCTGTACCAGGTGAGGCTTTACGTGGCCTGCGCCTTAGCGGCCTTGGGTATCTGAGCCACAGGGGCGCACCATTCATTCTCTTTACCACAAGGAGTCACTAGTGTCAATTCCACACAGCTGCACTCATGCCCCAGGGTGGCGAGAAATCCTTCCAGGCCGCTGGGTGGACGCTCACATGGGAATGGCTCAAACACAGGATGCGGGCTTCGTGCCGCTCTTCCACTCCCAGAAAGCGACATGGCATCTAGACTGCAGAGGTGACTTAGCTGGGAGAAGCCTTTCAGAGGTGAATGAAAGCAGCAATGTCTGGAAGATGGGGCATCTCCTCCCTGGGTATCCAAAACGCTTGGTTTTGCAGCTGGAACTAACTCCTCTATCGTGATGGCTCCTGAGAAAAGCCTTTTCTGCCGAGGGGCAGGCCAAGTGGCCAGAGATGGCTCCTGTCTGCCCGGCTGTGGCAAGACGTCCCTAGGGCTCCTAGGAAGTTCCTGCTTTTCCAGTTGGGGCTCCGGCTAGGCATGTGGCCTGGCTTTGTTTCCAGGGCCCAGACCCGCTCTGGAAGAAGGAGGCCTGTGTTGGGCGGGAGCCTCTTGCTCTGCTGATTGGGTCTGACCTGCTCGGGCATGTGGACTCCTGCTTGCTTGGGCAGTGGGCCCTGGCGGCCTGCCAGCGGGCAGTGCCAGATAGCAGTCCCGCCCCCGGGCCCAGGGTCCAGCTGGCATCCTGGAGACGCACCTCAGTGGAGGCTCAGGTTGGGGATCGCAGAGGCTGGGGCAGGCAGGCTCAGCTAGCTTCATGTTTGCATCCCAGTCACACCTGGCACACAGTAGGTGCCCTTACATGCCTGTGGTCGTTAACTGACACCCCTTCCCATATCCAGGGTGCTGGGCTGTGAGTCCAACCTGTCTTCAGTGACTCCTTGGTTCACTCATCCAGGGTGCTGGGCTGTGAGAGGCCCGGGAGTTAAGACAAGACACAGGACCCTGCCCTAAAGGAGATGACTACTGGAGAGTGTGTGCACGTTTGTGTGCATGTCCACATGGGTGCACACATGTGCACACCTGCATACACAAGACACAAGTGTTTACATGTGTGCACGCACGTTCACAGTACACGTGCATGTGCCCACACTTACATATCTGTGCTCACGTGATCGCAGAGCACACACATGGGCACGTGTCTACACCAGTGTATTGTGTATACGTTTAGATGTGTGTGTATTTGCACACATTTATGCATGTTTATGTGTATGCGATCATGCACTGTGGTCTAGAGAAAGTACAAGGAGGTAGGTAGGTCCATGTGACAGACGGCACGGGGAGCTCAGGGGACCGTGGGAATGGGAAGGGAGAACGGGCAGTTGATGGGGGAGGACTGGGTGTCAGACCCTTGAGGCTGCGGCAGTCACTTCAGGAGGCAGCAGGAGGAAGACAGGCGTCAGCCCTGCTAGCTGGGATGCCAGCGTGGCTCCTGTGGGCAGTCTCCCAAGTGAAGTCCCAGGCAGCATATTTATAAAGGGGGGCAGAGAGACTTGTCCAGGGTCCTGGGCTGGCAGCTGACAGGTTGGTCAGGGTGCTGACCCAGATCTCTCAGAGGCCAAAGGCCTCCCCACGCACCCAGCCATCACCCAAGTGGCAGTTTGCTGACCACACCTGGGTCTGTGACCCACCGAACCGTGTGTGCGGGGCCCAGGTCTTGAGGACAGCAGCGTGTCAGCTTCTGCCAGAGCCTGTCTGCACCTGGATACAGCTGCAAAAAGTCCTGAGGCCTGATCTTCGGGAAGAGGTCACGAAATGCTTCTGGCAGCTTCTTCTGATCTTATTTTAATCATCCGGGGTTTTGAGTGCTGGGTCCCGCAGGGCTGTTCAGAGGATCAGACTTTCCGAGTCTAAGCAGCCTGGACTGGCATGTGATGTGGTGTGGACTGTGTGGCGAGTTCTCCCTGGGTTTGCAGGCCAGTTACATGGCCTCTGGGCCCTCAGACCAAGGCTCCTAGGGAGTCCACAGCTCTGGTGGGAGTGAGAAGCGATGCACTTTTAGAGAGTCGCTCGGTGAGAGCAGAAACCTGCCTATATGGCTTGTTCAGAATATGGGTTTTGGTGTAAAAGAGAGAAGCTCAACTCTGCCAGTAACTGCGTGACCAAGACAGTGATAACTTCTCGGCATCTCAGCTACTTCTGTGAAGCAGTGTTAATGATACCTACCCACACATCTCTCCTGATGGAACGAAACAGTCTATGCAAAGTGCCAGCACACAGTTCCCAGTTCCCAGTGAACGGAGGTGGTTAGTCATTTTACTGCTTATAATGATATAAAGGGAGAAAAGGCTTGGAGGACAAGGACATTTACTCTGGCATCTTGCGTATTTGTGGAAACCTGGAACATCTATGGATCTAGCACAAGGGGTGCGGTTAGGGCACCTGCACACACACTTCAGTCCTTCTGAAGTCCCAGACAACAGGGGGACAATACCCATGATGGGATATTGCAAACAAGCTCGAGCTCTGGAAGAAACACCTAGGAATGATATTGGGTGAGAATCTAACATGTGCTGCTCATAAGCAGTTGAAGCAGTGGGATTCAGAATGAACTTGGCTCTCTTCTCTAACTCCTAGATTGTCTACCAGGTTATTTTTACATGCTGAATTTTCAGGAAAGCAGACTTTGCATGGATGTGGCCAGAGAGGGGAGCAGGTTAATGGCTCGTGCGTGCCTGTGGATGAAGCTTCACATACCCAGCCTGCGTTATGTCCTCGGGAGCCTGGAGGGCGTTGTGTCCATTGGCAGCGAGACGCGGGGGTGCAGCCGAAAGCACTCGGGCTCTGCAGCTGGTCGGGACTGCGGGCATCTCAGACCTGGGCTGAGCGCAAGTCCCTTAGCCATCACCATCAGAAGGGTTTACCCTACTGGGTTGCTGGTACGTCCTGTGCTCCCAGCAACTCTGTGAGGCTTATTGGCCTGGCCCTGCTGCCTCCCAGCAGAGGCGAATGACAGGCAGCCTGGAGAGGGAGGCACCTGGGCACAGCAGGCCGCTCCGTCTTGGGCCTCTCTTTGCACACTATGTGTGGTCTGGAGGGGTGGGCAGTACTGATCTCAGGGTTCAATGTTCCTATGGGTTTTTATGAAACACTGAGTTTGACAGAAAACACCCCTATGCCTGGCAAGTGAAAGGAGAAGCAGCTGGGGTTTGGCAGCTGGCATGCTGATCGGCTGAAACCAGCAAGACCCTCCTTTCAAGGTGGGCGCTGCACCTTGCCCACTGCAGCCGCCATCATTCTCGCCATTCAGAGGGGCTCATGGTCATAATTTGCTTCTTACCAACGAGTCTGGATGGGGCAGAAGAAAGGTCAATAGACAGCTGACTCCACTCCTTTCTAGTCCCGACATCTGGGCAAGTTACTGAAAATGGAATCCTGAGGCTCAGTTTCCCCATCTGTTAATGGGAGAGCCATGAGCTCCCTAAAGGTTGCTCCGTAAATGTTAACTCCTCTTTCCTGCTGAGGAGGAAAGACTCGGGCGCCAGCAGAGGCTGCTGCTTTGCAGCAAGAGGACTGAACTGCTCTAGCTTCCAGGGAACTGGAGAGCAAAGGGACGTGCGGATGAGCTTTGACGAGGCTCGGAGTCGCCTCTCTGGGCAAACCGAGACTGCCAGTGGGCCCCATGGAAGCATCGTTGGAAGAACGAAATCGAGCAGCGTGTGAAGTCCTGGCCTCACTGCTTTCCAACTGGATGACCCTGGGAACACCGGTCAGATACATTTTTGGAGGCTGAGTCTCACAGTGCAGAAGGGGAAGGTCCAGGCAGGCTGAGAGGGCCTGGGACACAGAGGTGCTGGATCGCACTCGCTGCTTGCTGGCCTCTGCCCCACAGCCCTGCTGCCTGATCCCCCAACCCTAACTCTTACCGCAGGGAGACCTCGGGCATTCATCGCCCTGCTCTGAATAGCAATGGAGCCTCGCAGACTTCCGACAAGCAAGACTCACTGAATATTAATTAGCTAATATTAACTGCAAAACAGGGAATGTTGTTTTCCTAGAAATCTTTCTGAAGTTGCCACTAATTGGTTTTAAGGGGCCAGCATATTTATCTACCTTTGATTCAGGATAAAAACGTGATATAGGAACAATTTCACTTTGGGAAAATGCAACTCAACCAAAGAGTCAGCACAGGATTCCCCTTTAAAGGCCTCTTTTCTATTACCCCAAGCAGCTCACACCAAGTAGGTTTGCAAAGATACCTGCAACGATGCATGAATGGACAGATGGGCATCAGCTGGGAAGGAAGACCTGCCCTTCAACGGCCGGCCAGGAGCTGGTGGCTGAAGCCTTGGGCCTGATAATTCCAGCTGACCTGCAGCGGGGGGCCGTGGAGACAGTCTCACTCCTAATCAGCGCCATCTTGCTGTCCAATGAGTTACCTATTTAACGTGCTGTTTGGAAGTGAGAGTTGGGGCAAGAAGTCAGGAGGACGCAGCTCTCCCTCAGAGATCCTGTAACTCTTTCTGTTATGTGTGTGATGCACTTCGATACTCCCAGAGCAGAAATGATCCAGAATTCAAAGAAGTCCAGGCCGGATGAAAGGCCGGGCACCAGGCACATGCCCACCACGGAACCCTGCACCCAGGGCCCATGAGGAGCGGCTCCTGCCTCCCGGCCTGTCTCCTCATGTCTCTCAATACAGTGCTGACAGGTTGGCGGAGCTGGTTTCTTCCCCCAGAACAATATTTTATGAGGAGTCTGTTTTACTAAAATATTTTCCACTGGATGCTTCCTGTGTTTCAAGAAGTTAGTCTTGCCAGCTGGAGCTGATGACATGGAGAAAACTCATCCAAGTGCTGCTGTGACATGGCATTTGGAAGTAGAGAGCATGCTGGGGGGTGGGGGGCAGCACGGGCAGAGACGTGCGAAAACCCTGGGTGACACCAGAAATGTCACTGGAATTATGGGAGAACATCCCTGGCCCCCCACCTTGTTAAAAACTGAATAGAAACGCGGGGTGGTGTCCTAGAAATGGACCTCTGTCTTCTGTTGTCCTGAGCCACGGCAGAGTGCGGTCACAGAGAACCTGTCACTGCCAGCAGTTTGCCAACTCACCCAACTAGCCCACCTGCTCCCCCGGAATCATCTCAACCTAGACATTTCCACCCTGGAAATGGAAAACATGGCACATTATGAAAAGAAACGAAAAGCGGTACCGACTCGTTCCGAGAGTCACCAGATACCGGCTCTTGGATTGACTCAGGAGACATCAGCTAACTCTGGGCTGGAAAAGCCAAGTGCACATACATGTGGTTGGGAAGTCAGCGTCTAACTGGGAACCCAGCCCCACAAGGGGTCAGGTTTTCCCGGAGAACGTGGGGTGCTGGTCTGGAGTGTGTCTGTGGCACTGGAAGATATTCTGGGTGTGCATTTCAATGTTTACAGGCCCCGCCGAACCTGCATCCTGGTCCAGTGTCTGGAACACGTAGCCCAGTTTTAAAGAGGTGGTTTTAAAGAAAAGCGAGCCATCTCATCCACCTAAAGGACATCCCTAGAGGAATGCGAAGCCATGCAGCATTTCTCCACAAGGGGGCAGTCATAAACCACGCCGGCCACGGCCGGACCCAGTCAACAACATTCCCACATGCCTATTGTGCAAAGTTAAACCTACACCCAACTTCGTGAGTCTCCTTTCACATCTCACATGAGCAAACAACGGCGTCTCTCTCTCTCCCCCATAGCTCTCTGGGTAAGGCCCGAAGGCGGCCCAGGCTGGCGGCACCGTCCCGACAAGCATGTCAAGTGCACTGTCACACGGGCCGTGGGATCCTGGAGGAGCTGGATGTATCACATCCTGAGTTAGGCCACAGCTGGACATTTCAGAATCGCGTCTTCCTTTCCTGCTTAGGATCTGCCATCTCCCTTAACTTCTTTCCCCGAGAACTTTTCTGAAAGTAGGGCAGACCGGAGGAGCAGGCTCCTCTTCACCCAAGGGACTTCAGGGTCCCTGGGGCCATTTCTTTGATCCCCCAACAGCTCTTGACCGAGATGGACTTGTGCAAGTTTTCAAGGCATCACAGGAAGCCAGTGCAGCCGCCCAGTCATCTGGGCAGCCACCGAGGGCTGTGCACCTGGGGACACAGGGGAGCACGCCTCCCTCTGCTGGACACAGCGCTCCTTCCCCAGGTAGCTCTGGAGTCAGAGCGACATGCAGCTTCAGATGGAACCCCATTCACGCAGCGCCCCAGCATTCACCTCATCTCTCAACATCTGCCCGACGAGATTCTACACCAGGGCCCATCTAGGCAGCTCTGGGTCCGAGGGGAGGCGGGAAAGAAAGGCCATCATAACAGAGGTGCCCTGGCACAGTGAGCAAAGGTACTGGAGGAGAAGTCAGGAGACAAGGAGAGTCCTGCGTATAAATCTGGCCTCTCGAGACCTCCAGTGCCACGAGGCCTCAGGACGGGGCGCCCTGGTTAAGCAGGTCCTCCTGGAGGGTGCTAACTCTCCTGCTGACCCTACATCTTTAGCATGAAAAAGGCCTGGAACTTTCTTCTGGCCTTGAGTACCCTTTTGGGGTCACCACTCAAAACCCAGCCCAGTGCCTGGCTCCAGGCCTTCTGCTGGTGTGACAACTACTACAGACACGGACACTGACGGTCAAGCCCTGCTCCCAGGTGACCTCTTTATGAAACGCCCGCTTGCTCGGGGCTCCAGGGTGCCTCAAAAGCTGGCTGTGGCGCAGGTGCCACAAAGCAGGGCCTGCTGGGCTCCTGCAGACGGAGGAGGGAGCCACGGGTACTCACTGCTCAGGGCTGGAGATGGACGTCCTGCGGCCTTCCACGGTGATGTTGCTCCTCGGTCTCTTAGCCACATGTGGACGAGGCGGGCGCACCTGCTGGGCACAGGGGAGAGTGAGTGCGACAGGCCATTCTGAGCACTCTGGAGACTCGGAGAAGCAGCCCCAGGAGAAGCAATGAGAACTTTCACGGAGCTGGCTCCAGGTCACGTCGCCACTGAGTCTGCGGCAGACAGACACAGGAACAGAGTCCCGTGTTCTGCTCAGAGGAAGAGGTTCCCTCATGGTGAGGGGACAGTCCCACCCGCCTCCTGCAGGGCTGCCGTCGGGGTTCAAGAAGACATGGTCCACACGGGCCCCGGGACACAGAGGCCCTCGTCGGTGGTAAGCCTCCCTCACCTTCTGGAACCCAGACACCAGTTTGGTAGAATAAAAGGTTTGACTCAGACTTTGTTTTTTGGCTACACGTGCCTATTTTGTCCTTTTTACAACTAAATGACAAGGCGTATTTTTCTCTCCAAGGAGGGGGGCGGGGAAGCTGGTAACAGCACACAGTGACCAATAAAAAGCAGCTTTCTGCTCCACAGGGTGGCGCTGTGTGGTCCTCCAGGCAGGAGGCTGCTCACTGGGGCCCCAGGTCGGTGGCGGGCGCCCTGCAGTGAAGTGTACAGCTTCCTAATCCTGAGTCAGCTGCCATTGCAAGATGGGTGTTTTCTGACCTGCAGCCTCTGAAAGCCAAGGTGAAGGTCCATAGAAAGTGACACATCCCTCCCACCCCACTGTGATGGGAGCGGGGCTAAGACTTAGAAGGGTGCTCATTTGGTCCAATCAACATTACATGGATTTGAATTTGGCAGCGTCATCGCTGAACATTTCCAGTGGCAGGGAGTGGCCAGAGAGAGCTAAGCTCGGGAAGTCTGTCTGCGGGTTTCGTTGTCACTGAAAGTGACTGGGCCTCCGGTGCAGGAGGCCGTGCTGTCTGCAGAGGCGGCTGAGCGGGGAAGGCACAGCTGCTGAGGCTCCTGGACAAGCCGGAGGAAAGCGCACATTCCATCTTCTGTTCACCTTCTTTCCAACACCGCCCTGCCCGCACTTCACCCGCCAGCTTGTGGGCGACACGGCACCACGGCTCAGGAGCACAGATTACAGAAATTGGCTGCAGGAAAGACAAGTCTTTAGAGAGTCTCATCAGGCCCTCAGGTCTCCGCATGTCTATCCACTCAAGTTTTCCCTGTGGGCTGGCCAGTCTGATCTCGGCCTTGTTTAGCAAATCCGAGGTGTGGTAACAGCCAAATGTGCGCCACCAAATTTGCCATCTACCTTCAGGGAGGAGGCGTGGGGGCCTGGGACACTGCGTCCTCCGTCCACGCTTAGCTTGCCGCTCTATGACCTGAACAATGGCAGAAGGAACGCGGGGGCGGGGTCCTCTAGATGACAAGATGGGTTTGTGACGACTCTCTTGGCTAGCACCCTGCGCGGTGCCTGGTAGACCGTGGCCGCTCAGCACGATTTTTAGAAAGAAGTGAACGTGGCTGTTCGGAATGGCAGAAATCAAAATACGGCTGCTATTATTGTCATCATTCTTAGAACAGTGCCTGGCACGAAGCAGACATGCAGCCACCGTTTGCTGCATAAACTGATGGAAGCCCCCTTCTGACTCTGAGCTGCTTTCCAGGACCAGAGCCAGACCCCTCTCGCAGCTGGCAAACGGGATCACCTGGCTGGAATGTTCCCCCAGACTCCTCACCACAAAGGCAGGGGTGCAGCTGGGGGCTTAGCACGGCCCTGCCCCCACACGTCCTGCCCGGGTTGCAGGAAAGGCCAGACATGACGCCTGGCGGCCTGTCCGTGCACATGGCGGCTCCTTGCTACAATAAAGGCGGGTTAGGAATGTGAACTTGTGGCTGAAATGGGGGGATTAAGTTTGTGGCAACTTCAACTGAACTTGCAACGTGGTGAAACATGGGGAAAAAAGAACAACAGAGCTAATTAGACGAGCTGAGCTGTCAGAGTGCCGCTGAATGGCTCAGCGCCAACAAACAAAAGGAAAGGGTTGGCAATCAGCAGGATCGATGGAGGAGACTGCTTCATTAGGGCTGATAAAACAGACAGAGCGGGAGGGGGCGGGGAGGCAGCGGAGGAGCGGGAGGGAGAGAAGCACAACAGACCGAGACAGTTGCCGAGGTCCAGACACACCCAGAGTCACAGGCACCTGATCGGTGTGCCCACAGCCAGACAAAACGGCACCCGCAGACCGACAGCCATGCAGACACACAGAGGCCTCGACACACCGACACAGTCTCACAAATACCCTCACAGAGAGGCACGCACACGAGGCACGCACACGGGACACACACACGTGCACACACGCATGCACGCACACACACACACACACACACACACACGGCTGCACGGTTACAGCCGCAAGCGGGCACAGAGACGCCCAGACGAAATCGTTTAATTAAGCCCCAATCACAAGACAGTGCAGGCAGCCGGCCCGTCATCTCTCAGGGCTCACATCCATCTTTCCGGGGTGCTCTGGAGGGTGGGGGCGGGGGAGGTGGGGGAAGCCGGGCACACACGCAGCAGCCCCCGGCCCTGCAGTGTCAGGAGCCAGTGCTGCCAGGGGAGAAAATGCTAAACAGGGATTTGGAGCTCTGTTCAAGGGGGGACTTGAGGGGAGAGTTGGGAAACCAGCCAATTCCCCACTGGATTTAAAACCTGAGAAATCTAAGTCGGCAGGGTTAAATGTGTATTGAATACAAAAGCACCGAGCACATTTGATTTTAATGGTGAGCAAGAAATAATAAATACTGAGCTTATAAAGCACTTCACATGCGGCCGACCACGGCCTGCCTCTCCCCTGCACACCCCAACCCGCTCCTCAGCCCACCAGACCCTGGCAGGGCTTTCTTCTGCTCTTTCGTTTCCTGCTTTTTAAAGGGAAAATCTAAATCCTCTGGTAACATCTGAACTCCAGCCACAGGTGCCAGGCTACAAAGCTCCTTCCGGAAAGGCTGAATGGCTGGCCCCTGTGCAGCACCACCCTGGGCCAACGGCCACACTTCTGCCCAGAGCCTTCGTGGTTAAGTGACCTGGCAAAGCCCGGATAGAGGCCACTGATTCCGGACAAGGGAGCATGTCAGGCCTTCCACTTCAAGGGGCTCCTACCCTGTCTCCCAGGCTCCCCAAGTGGGCAGTGGGGCCCCCTGGAAACACACACATGTGCTACTTGGAGTGGACAGCCCTGGGCACTGGGCTCGAGGGCAGAGACCCTCCAGGACTCCTGAACCAGACCCACAGTGACCCGCCTGGCAGGAGTGTTCAGGGGTATACGTGCCCTCTTCATGCCGGGGCCCATGCTGGGCACTACACACACGACATATGCTGAGCCCATTTTACAGATGAGGAACTGGAGGCTCAGAAAAGGTATCCTGCCACAAGTCACACAGCCAGGAAGTGGCCAAGCTGTATTCACACAGGGCAGGCCCTCTGACTCCCAAGTCCAAGAGAGCTGGTCCTGCTGGGCCTGCGTCTCTCGGAGGCAGCCCTACAGGCTGGGCTGGTTGCCTCCTGCTGTAGCAGCAGCAACTGCTCCTCAGGCTTTTCTCAGGGCGACTCTGCCTTTTCAGGCCTCAGTTGCCAGCGGTTGTCCCCCACGCCTCTTGCTGCACCAGAACCCACTCTGGTGGAGCGAGACAAGACGAAGCTAAAGCCGCAGCCTCCAGCACCTGCATTTTCCCCAGAGCAGCAATACTGCCTGGATTGTTTTCCAAGAGAGTCCCACCTGCCCCAGATCCTGGGTCCCTAAGGGAACCTGACAGCTACCTGCTGCTTGACTTTGGCTCAAGGGCAGCCGCCTGGTGAGGGACGGCGAGAGGCACGCTTGGGCTCACGGGCCAGCCTGGCCTCCTACCTCTGTGGTCTTCGCTGCAAATTGGGGAGCAGGCATCTGCCGCCTCCAGGCTGTTGCAGGACCAAGAAGATACCAATTATACAGGAGCACAGTCCTGGGCACATAAAGGGTGCTCAGTGGATGTTAATTCTCTTCACCTCTGTATCCCTGCCAAGACCTAACACTGCCCTAGAGATTAATTATTTCTCCAGCCTCGCCGGCTGCTGATTAATTATTTTTTTCTCAGTCAAAACCCCGCTCCAGTATTTGACACAAAGATGAACTTCATGGAAGTGGGGGTGGCGGGCCAGGAATCTCAGCCTGCTGGAGACACGGGCCCGGAGTCCGGTGGCCCCTACCTGCCGCTGAGGGATTGGGGTTAACTCAGATTCCTGAGGATCGGTCTTCTCATCTGTAAAGCGGGTGGAGACCACGCCTAATTCACAGAGTCAGCTACGAGTTCAGCGGAGATAACGGGCCCAAGAACGATTTGCTGACTCTGAAAGTCCCAGGCAGCAGTGGTTATTAATGAGCCAGGCCATTCCTTACAAGTTGTAAGACTTAACAACCTGTTTAGAAGAGTAAGAACAGGCAGGCACTATCCAGCAGGCATTGTATGAGGTCAAGGGCATCTACACTTTTTCTCATAAAAACCTCTGTGAATGAGGGTCTGTTAGAGAAGTGAGGCTCAGAGAGCTCCCCTACTTGCTCAAAGCCACACAGCTTGGTATTCAAGCCTCCCTGCATTTACTCCCCAAACCTACATGGTAAGGACGGTACACGGTACTGAGACTTCAGTAAGCGCAGACATGCCTCATCGCGAAGCAGCCTTCCCGTGAGCCAGTCATCGAATGTACCCATTAGATGTAACCGACCTGCGGTTTGACCTAGAAGGGCCTTCCTGTCCCTCAAAATCATTTCTTTTTGCTATTTGCACCTTCCTTCCAATGACAAGCATCCCGGCCTCTTGACAGAGGCGCCGATGGGGACCGGGGTAGAGGATGGACCCGTTACATATGCCTGGAGCTACAGCCTCACGCCTGCACAGACAAAGCCATCTAAATCCCCCCACCGCACCCTGCCCTCTGACCCCCACATGTGGGAGGGAAGGGCAGGAAAGCAGCACCAGAGATCTTTCCAACTCCCACATAAGGGCAGCCACCCTGTCGACGCGGGGCGCGTGCACCAAAGACAGAGAGAAGACAGTTCAGCCTGGCCACCTGCAACCGAACAGCTACACCTTTCATGGGGTGGATTTGGACACATGCATGCGGGGGGGAGGGGTGGAGAAGGGGGCACCAGTTTTTGGGGGCTTGTGCTGGATCTGGGCAGGACCCTGGCCTCTCTTCTTGGCCATAGGAGCAGTGGTTGTTTTGAATAAGAGACAGAACTCTTGTCTTGGTAAACAGCCCTCACTGAATGGTTCTGGCGTTTCCCACTTTGAAGACAGCCCCTGTGTTGGAGGGTCTGCTAAAGTTACTGTGCCAAGTCTCAACTTACAGAGGAAAATGGGGACCCGTCCCCCAGTATCTTTCATAGCATTGTTCTTTAAAAAACATGGCTGGGTGAGCCTGGTGGCTCAGGCTCTAAGCCGGCAGCGGAGTGTAGACCAGATAAAACCCGAGGACTCGGGACCTGGGCGGGGGTGGGGGGGGGACAACCAAAAATAAACAAACTGATAAATAAAAGTGCTGAATAAAAAATCCTAAAAGTAAATCCTCGGCTGGGTCTCTCTCCCTTGCCCACCCATGGCCAGCTGTTGGTTGGTGTGTCACATCTTGTCCTGCTTTTCGCTTCTTCTTGGCACTTCCCAAGGGAAGGTGGCTCTGTGTAGGGCCTGGAGGAGGAGGGCCTTTTCCCTCTGAGTGGCCTGATATTCTCTGGGCACAGCCTCAGTCCCAGGGAGGGGACATCAAATGCATTTCCAGACTGAGATCTGGCAGGAACACGCCCCCTGCCGCCAGACTTCTGCTTCCTTTGTGAGGAAGAGGCGGCCAGAGCAAAGCTTTCAAGCGAAGCTTTCAAGCTCATTGGCTGGAAATCGGTTTCGACCTGTGAAATGTGCTCCAAGGATGTGCAGCGCAAACACCACTCAGTGGCCCCGGCCACCTACAGCTCTGACCGGCAAGCCTCCCAACTCACTCAGGAAAAAGGAGAGAAAAGCCCCGAATACGCAAGTTCAGGCTCATGCCACGCAGAGGGAAGCTGGAAAACCCAATTCCCAGTTTTCTGTTGCCAGGCAGCTGGGCTCAAACTCCCTGGGTTTAGTCAGGGGGGCAATCGGCTCAGGCAGTGTTAGGTGGGGAGGGCACAACCACTGGCTACTCACGGGCCTTGAGCGCTGTATCTTGGGAGGCGGCGGGCGAGTGGGACGGAGTCTTTGTGGCTGCATTAAAGTGGAAACTTAAAACATCAGTACACCTGGAGACAGCTCGATGCGTTTTCACACACACACACACACACACACGGCATGACAGTGGCATATGGTCGCCCAAGCCTCCCGCTCCCTCAAGCCTCCCGCTCCCTCCTGCCCAGGTGACAATCCGCTGCTCATCGGGGTCCACACATTCCATTTCTGAGGCCTCCACTCTGCTGGCTTTTCAGTTCTAACCTCCCCTCTGGCCAGAATCACTGTGTTAACCCCAACAGGGCTCCCTGTCCTGACTGCCTCCAGCCATCCTCCACCTGCGATCCTCTGAAGTGCAATGGACCGCCAAGGCTCAGCCTGAGACCTCTGCCGGCCTGCCTGTCCTGGGGTGAAGACCCCCCGCCGGCCTTGGGCTGGAATTCCAAACCCTCCCAGATGCGGGCTCCACTGTGGCTCACATGGACCCTTTCCAACCGTCACCCCCTCACTCCCTCGTCCTGGGGCAGACCCTCAAATGGTCTCCTGCCTGCCCCCTGGTGGACTAGCCTTCCCCATCCTGCTCTGCCCAGGATATGTCTGCTTGTCCTTCAAGATGCTGCCTGGGAGAGATGCTGCCTTAGTCTCCTACCACCCGGTGCTCCTTGCCTGGTAGGACTCATCATGTGCTCTCTGTCCCCCTGACCCCATGCCATCTCCTTGCTGGTGGCGGCGGTGGGGGTTGGAGAAATGCACGCATACATCTCTGAACAACAAACAAACTGCGTAAAATGCTTGGTGTTTGAAATCAGGCTTTGAATAAAACCCAACAGCGCAGATGTCTGACCTCCTCCCCCTACAACCTTCTATCTTGAAGCTGAAGCTTCATCTGCACAAACACTTGTCGATCCTGAGGCCCTGACCAGTGTGGGGCTGGGTAGGCAGAGCAAGGCGTCATAGTCCTCCCGAGACCGTGACCATGGACCCTCCACAGTTCCAGGAGGCTTACGGCGGCGCCTCCCATTCAGCCCGTTTGCAGTGGTGCATGACGGGTCCACGGTGCAGACCTGCCCTGCGAAGGACAGGGGCCAGTGGCCGCGCGTGCCAGTCCAACTGGGGGCACGCATGCGTGCAAGACACACACTGGTTTTCAGAGACTTATTTGAAAAGAGAATGCAAACTATCTGTCATTTTTTAAAATCATGATTACATGTTAAAATGAAAATATTTGGGCTATTTGGGTTAAACATGTTGTTAAAATTAATTTCATCTATTTCTTCTTTTTTTTAACGTGGTAATGAAAACGGTGAGCTCCCCATGAGACACACAGCGTGGCTCCGTTCCGTCTTTCTCTCTGACAGCGCTTCGGAGCACGGGCCCTTCGGTGGTGAGCTGGCCCAAGAACTCATTCTCCGACCAGATCTCCGGAGGGTGGGGGCCGCCCCGCAGCTGTCCCCGCCTCCCTGGTGCCCACAGCAGGGCCAGTCAGAGCGGCCGGAAGGGAAAGCTGGCGGAGGGACTGAGAACTGGGGTTCCTGATGCTGCACGCAGAACATGTCCAGATGGACGTCTGCTTGGACCCCAGATCTGATCCTCAGCTGGGCTCTGGGCTGGCCCAGCCCTTGTTTGGGGACCCTCCTTGGTGGAGGTTATCTGGGGGCTTGGGTGCCACCCAGGGAGAAAAGAATGGCCACCCACTGAGCCCCATTTCTGCCCCTTCATGCCTTCCAGGAAACGTGGGGACAAATGGGAATGGAGACCCCAACTCACCTTGCTCATTTAGGAATAAAAGGACAGGGAGGGGAGCCCGCTACAGGGCCACACAGGTTGGGCCTCCACCAGTTCCCCACCGCCGTCACTACTGTGATGCCTCTGTGCTCAGCCATTCTATTCTGGGTGACTGTCCTCGCCTTACTATTGGGTTCCCATTCACCCTAGGTCCACCCGTCCGAGCCTCACTCTGCTCCTCGATAAGTGCAGGGTGCACACAACCTGCTGGAGGGCTGCCAGGAAGAGGCAGGGGGACGCTGATCACCGAGGTCCTTGCACCAAGGACACCAGCACTGGCAGGCTCATGGCACCACCTCTCCGCACTCCACCCATTCCACGTTTGCCCTAGAGAGAAGACGCGCCCACTCCATCACTGCCAGCTCGACCATCTCAGGGGCAGCTAACACTCAGGTGTCTTCTGAGACACCCATCCTGGGAGGTGCAGAGTATGAAGGAGAGGGATCCCCCAGTTTGGCAAGTCTGGAAATGCTGCCTATCGTCTGGCCCGTTTGGATTGACAGCGTCTGTTTTTCCAAAGGCTGCCAAATCTTGCACTAAAAAAGCCCTCATCCTAGAGAGGCAAAGCCCTATTTATTCAAATCCTGGCTTCAAAATCTCTTAGAGTAAAACTCACTTTTCCTGTAACACTTGTTAGGAGCCCCTGGGAACTGCCATCAAGGCATTCAAGGACCTTTAGACCTGCGTGCCCACACACCTCTGCAACCTCGCCTCTGGCGCACCCTTCCACTCCGTCCTCTCCACCCTGCTCACCACCAGCTCTCCCTGCAGGCCTCATGTGCGTCCCCGCTGGCCCCTTTGCCTGAAACGCCCTTCCATGTCCATTTGTCCAGTCCTGGCTCCTCTCATTCATCCTTCCCTGTATAGCTCCAGCACTGCCTGTCCCAGGGGCCCGCTCTGGTCCTGTGTCACCCAGCACACAGCTGTACTGCTCCGCTCACTCTTTTCTCTCTTTACAGTGGGATCTACTATAGAACGGGGTACAAAATAGGTGCTCAGCTAATGGTTTGTGGCGTCAACTTCCTGGCACACGTAGAAGTAACAAATGTTAATGCTCCAGCTTCTGTAATTATTTTCCTTTGTCACCAGGAAGGGCTGGCTCTTTTGTAGTTGAGTTCCTAAAGAGCGCAAAGAAAGTAGCCTTTTGCCCACGTCCAACCTTGAAACTAGCACAGCAAACCAGGAGGATTTACAGACAGCGAGAAAAGGTAACAGTACAAATGTCCTGAGTGTGACGGAGAGGGCCCGACTACAGGACACCAGTGCATCAAGGCACTTCTGCCGGGAGCAGGCACACGGTGGACACACTCCTGCTTCCTGGAGGAGGAGAGGGGCTGCTAGGCCATCGTGGCTGAAGTTTCCCCAAAATACTGGCGCAACAATGGGGAGAGCTCAGCCCTCCGGAAACAACAGGAACGGGATAGAGGGGGTGAGTGGTGGTCATCTGGGTGGGAAGAGGGGATGGAGAGAGAAACCAAGCAAGGGTCAGTGCAGCACAGCATCTTCTAGAATCTGACCCCAGTGCCCCAGAAGCTGGAGTCGGGACTAGGGGAAAGTAGGATGATACAGGGGGAGGTCCCAGGAGGCTATAGAGCTGGCCAGGACTCAGTGAGAGTCATTTAGGGGGGTCAGGTGTCCTTCCTTCCCCGACTGCTCTCCCTCAGGGTGGGTAGGGCCTGCTCTTCGCTGCATTTACAGCCCACAGCCCTGGGCCGGCAAGAGCCTGAGCTTTCTGTCTTCGTTCCCAGTGTAGGAAGTGCATGCCCTCTGGACAAGGAAATGGACTGGAGACAAGCTAGATTGACTCACTCAGCCCCCACCTGGTAATGGGAGCACAAGGGGTGCGTCTCAGGCTTCTGAACTGAGGAGCCTGTGCTCGTTCCACCCCTGGAGGGGGAAGCGGAAAACCGGAAGAGTCTCAAAGCAGAGGTTGCAGGGAAGCGGGAGATCCAGGTACTTTGGCATAAAATTATTTTCCCTGCGGCCCTCAGTCTCCTAGTTGCACCCGAACATGGCTACACTGACTGCTGTCTCGAGTTCAGAAAGACAGGCCTGTGGCTCTCCTTCGCGAAGAGGAGCTCTGTTCACTGAGCCAGCCAGCGTTGGACTGTGGTGGGAGGGGAGGAGGGGCTGGAGTTTCCATGATCAACACAGATACCTCCCTTCCAGAAGGTCGGGGAGGCTGCTTCACCCTTGCGGAGAGGAAGCGCATCTCTGGCACGTTTACCGAGCAGGGAGCAGGAGATAAGACACAGTCCGTGTCCTTAGGAACATAAGGTCTAGTGAGACCGACCGACAGCATGCGAAATGTCTTTTGTAGAGTACGAAGAATATTTGGGCTAAAACCAACAAATATTTTAGAAAGAGGGGTTCACAGTTGGGGCTGCCATTTTCTAGTCGAATTCATTATCGGCTCTGCCCTTTGGGTAGTGATTGAAGAAGTCTCAGTTAACTCTTCTGTAAAAGGGAAATCATTTTTGAGTCACAAACGCGAGAGAGAGAACGATGGAGAGTGTGACTACAGCTGTGAGGCTCTGGTCCGGGATCCTGCTGATGAAATGGGACTGTCCAGTCCTCTGTCTCCCGGTGGGACCCACAATCTCCCCATAAAAGTGCTGTGGACTCGAGGACCTGGGTTTTCCAAGGGCTGGTGCTGTCAGCAAGGCCCTGTTTCAGGAGACCCCACCGTAAAAACAACCTCTTCTATTTATGAGACACATTTTCCTTTCAAAGCATCTTTACTTCTCTTTGAGTCTCATTCCCTGGTGAGGCGAGTGAGAGGAGGATTGTTCCTGCTACAGAAACGGGAGGCCCAGAGAGGTGAAGGGACTAGTCTGAGGTCACACAGCGAGGAGCAGGAACTAAAACAAGTGGGTGTTCTTCTTAGTCTATTGTGTTAGCCTTGTCACCCCAAACCTCCAAAGTCGACCGGAATCCTTCCTGACGTGGTTTTTCTAATCCTTGCTCCTTCTGAAGTTGGGTCTGTTGTCTGAGATCTGTGCCTTAGAGAAAAGGCTGGCAGGAGGGTGACTAACACCTTCCCCTGCCTTTCTGTTTGAGCGTTTCATTGCTGGTGCTTTCAAAGGAGGCATGTGATTCACTTGTTCGCTCGGGCCGCTCACCGTCTACTCTACAGGCACGGGGCTCGCCAGCAAACAGGACGCGCTCCTGTCCTCAGAGCGCTGCTGCTCTGATGGACGGGGTCTCATGATGTGGAGAGAGGGGCTGAGGTCTGCAGAGGTCCCAGGGCAGGCCTTCCGCTGTAGCGGGTAGTGAGCAGCTCCAGTGCCTGGTGCAATGGAAGTACAATGGGCCACAGGACATGAGTGAGGGTAAGGACGGGGGACAGAGCAGGCCACATGGGAGAGACTGGAAGGGGTCACATTACCAAGGGTCTTGAATGTCAGGCTAGGAGGTGTGGATTTTCTCAAGTACAGAGGGAGTTAGGCAGGGAGTGGGAGACCCAGGTGACCCCAGTGTAGGCAGATGTGAGGACGGGTGGGCTTCTAAGGATGGACACTCCTCTGGCCACTGGGGCCTCCATCTTGTCAACACACCACCTGGATCATGTGACAGCTGGGAGCCGTGAACATGACAGTGAGCGGAAAGTGTGATTGACATGGGGGTCCCAGAGAAGACAGGAACTCTTTGGCCTCTGCTGCCCTGGGCGTTTAGATCTGCCAGCCGTGTGGGCCAGGTGAGTATGCTCCCTGGATGTGAAGCCCACATTTATGAGGACAGCATCTGATTTGCAGTTAATTTGTTGATGCAGCAAAACACATTGTTTCCAAAAGGTCAGGAGGGGAAGCCGTGTTGGAATAGCAACTTAATTACCCAGGCGGCATGGATGAGCGGCGGGTGCCTGAGCGGGGTGGGAAGCGCTCGCCTACGGGCGCTGACTCGGGGCAGAGCAGTGTAGGGCCTGTGGCACTGTGGGCGGAGCCGAACGCCGCCTGTGTTCCTGGGGCCACTTCCTAAACGGGATCCTCGTGGGGGAAGAGGGCTGTTACCTCACTCACAGGTGAGAGGAGGCAGAGGTTTGTCCAGGGTCAGAGAGCAGTGGGTGATGGGCCTTTGGAAGAGGATCCAAGAGCTGGAGTTAACTGCGGGCTGGGACTGGGGCCTACGCTGAGTTCCCACAGCCCCCACGACAGCCCACCTGGATGACTCTGTAAAGGTCGAATCAGCATCCCATGTCCCTGCTGGGAAAGCAGGCTGGGGCAGGTGGGCCGGGACAGGTGCTGCCTAGGCCCACACAGATGATGAAACGTCAAACCCGTGGGGAGACCGGCCGGACTCCAAGCAGGGACCGGTGGTGTGGGGAAGGAGGCAGAAGGACAAATGGCCAAGGCCACTGGGATTAGTCAGGCTCTCTGAGGCTTAGGGCCACACACACAGAACCTGGGTGGGGGACCTGCCCGCAGGCAGCTGGGTCCCCGAAGGTCCCCCTCTGGGGGTCAGAGGCAGCTGGAGACAGCAGGGAGCTGGCCCCCAATGGGGTCTCAAGTCCTTTGTGTGAACGGTGTTCTGAGCTGTCGCTTCTGCAGTCAGCTACTGTCTAGCCCAAATGGAGGTGGCCTGGGGTCCCTAAGGGGGACTGGGTGGGTGATGAGGATTTCTCCGTCCCAGGAATGTGTCCCAACCAGAGTCGCTGCCAGGAACGGAGAGGGTGAAAGAGAAAATTCGCAATTAGACCGTGTCACTGTCTAACGAGGAGTGCTCACCGGGCTCACCTTCCTGGCTAGCAGCCACGTCAGTGCTCTCACGGGCACATGAAGTGGCTCCGCTGGGGGAGGAAGACGAAGTGCTCTGGAGCCGTTCAAAGAGCTCTGGGCTACAGCGAGCCTCCGCCGCTCCTCCAGGCCATGTCATGCGAGGCATGGACACAAAAGCGGGCTTCTTGAATATGCCTCCCGAAAGGAGGGAACTGAAGCTCTGTGTGTGTGGAGTGTCTCCTTGGAAATGCCCAACCAGCCATTATTGCCAGTCCTCCTGGTACCTCCGCAGAGCTGCTCCTGCTTGCTGGGGAGGATTGGAGGTGTCTTCTGCTTCCATGTCAGCAAGGACAGTGGAGAAGATGGGGCTCTGTCCGGCAGTCTCACTAGTGCTATTGGCGGGGGTCAGCCCTGGGCCCCAGAGGGGCCGAAGGGTCCCGGGGGCCTGAGGCATCGCAGGTGTGGCTGCACACTCCAGGCTTGGCTCTGGAAGGGGGCTGCTTGGGGGTGCTGTGTGGGATGGGTTTCTGCATCACGGCTGAAGAAGTTCGCATTCTGCCCACACTGGGCCACAAGGGGGACCTTCCTCATGGGCAAGAGGGGCGGGGAGGCCCCCATCTGGGAGTGCCAGCAATGACCCCTGCCATCCTAACAGCTCCGAGAGAGGCTATGGCATGGTCCTCGTGCAGTGGTCGCCCAAAGTCACGCGACACAGCTGGGGCTGTTGTTGAACTGGATCCAGAGAGAGGTTCCCCTGTGCCCGTGATGTGCTGTCCTGAGATGTTCGGAAGTGCAGGTGGTCCCGGGGGAGCAGCCGCTGAGGCCGCTGTGCTGTCCTCTCTGGAGGGGGTGCTTTGGATGCCGTCGCCTCAAAGAGTCACCGGGTCAGGCTGCTCTCGCTGAGAGCTGAGCTGCAGCCACCAGCCCGGTCCCGACGGCAGTGGCTTCTCCTGACGTTGACAGGAGTGGTGTTTTGTAGCAGTGCTGGTTAATTTGTCGTGGCATTTGTGGTTTGAAGCCTTGTCAGGATCCCTGATTACTTCCCGTGCAAGGAGCTGGGCTGATGGGTAAGTTCACTTGCTGAACAAAAGCAGCCGGGCAGCTGTGAGGGAAGGCTGTGAGGCCCGGTGACCCCGCGCTGGGGAACAGAGGCGGAGACGGGGAGGGCCCGAGGGGCAGGGGCAGGGAGCCTTTTGTGCCTCATCGGGCACAGCTGCTCTGTTTGAATACGTGGCATCCCCTTGGCGGCCAGAGGTCGGACACCAGATGTGGCTGGTGGCTGAGCAGGGGCAGGGGGCTTTGCTGACTCGTGCCATTCTCTGCCCAGACAGAAGCAGGAGGTGGGTGCTCCGCGGCTACACCAGCAGAGCCATATGGGACGCCATCAAGGTGCCCGGTGACCTTCCTGGGAGGTGGGGGACACGGGAAGGCAAGAGGAGGAGCTTCCAGATGTGGCCTCCTCTTTGTCACCAGCAGGAGCCAGCTGGTTTTGGGACTTGCAGTGTATGAGGTGGGAGCTGGGGGCGCTACAGGTGAGTCTGAGGACTGGCACAGCCCCGCCGTGGGAAGCCCCATTTGGCAGATGAGGAAATGGAGGCTGCGCGGCTCCGTGCCTTGGCCAGGCCTCACAGGGACAGGTGGAAGAGCCATATCCCAGCCAGGTACTTCTGATCCTGAAGAAGCCCATATCCCTTCCATGAGGCCTGGGACACAAAACACCAACAAAAGACACTGAAATGTCCTTTTGAGACTGAGGTGCCACCTCGTCTGGGGACGCTCTCTCTCTGACATCCTCTGAGCTTCTTCCTCCTAAGTCCCTTCTGGCCACATACCCAAATGCTCATCTTTGCAGCCGCCTGAATTTCACCAGGCCCATGTCCCGACTCAGTAAGGGTTTGCTCAGTGCATTTGAAGGCCAGGGCCAGCTCAGCAAAACCAAGGCTAATTTATCATCTCCGGAATGATGTCCACCCCAAGCAGTATGCCACAAACAAAAACCTTCTTCTGGTTGTGCACATGGACAGATACGATCACACAGCATCCTCTGCAAAGCGACTCTGGTGATTATGACAGCCTCCGCGCTCTTCTCCCTGTCACCAGTGTCCCCAGCCCACCTCCGCCTGGGAGCTGTCATGTCCCTGTACAGTTCTCAGCAGTTCAGACCTGAGCTCCTGTCTCCAGCCAGTCTTGCAAAGACGCTGCTCTGCCCCTCACCTGCCACCACGCCAGCTTGCCCTGTGCTCTCTTTACACACTGCCCACCTGCCGGCCCTGCTCGTGCCTCAAGTCTCTTCCCTGGAAGCCGACTCCCTCCTCCGAGCTTCATTCTTCTGTCCCTCCCCCAAAAGCTCCTCGAGGGCAGCTGTGTGTCATTCACATCTGGGCCCCAGCACGCGGTCAGTGTAGACCAGTGTTCGCCAGAGATAGTGGAACTAGTGCCAAATGATCAGTGAGCCCACTGCCCAGCACCTGCCTCATCCAGGCCAGCTAGCCATTGTCCCTGTCATCCACATCGTCTGTCCGCAAGGCTGGCACCAGTTCTGCTGTGCTTCTGATCAGCGGAAACTCTCAACCCAGAGGTATCCTGGCCTAACAGGTGGTGCCCCAGGGCCATCCCCAAAAGGAAGAGACTTTCTGCATGGAATGCAAAGGTGGGAAGCAAAAGGAAGCGTAGATGTGAAAGATCCCCAAATTTCCCGTGTGTCTGTTAAAAAAAGACAGCCAGGTTCAGTAGAGAGAGGTTTTTTTCTTTTCCTCTTTCCTTGCAACAAATGGATGGAGAACCTGGTTTTAAAATTCCTGGACCTTGGACACATTTCTATCTGTGTCAAAGTCTACCCATCCACCACCTCAGCAGAGTTTAAAATCCTAGCTAATAGGTTAACAACTGTTTTTCTTCAGCTTCAAATGAAGAATATCAGAAGGCTGGGGGAATATGCAGCTCTCCAATTTGTACGGACCGCACACAGCTCCCTGCAATGTGTGTTTGACAGGACTGACATTTTGTACCGCTGTGAGATGGGAAAACGTGTGACATTTTTATTCATGGTGGCGTACGCCCTTGTAATGATCAGCTCTGGTCGATGTGCTTACCGCAGCAGCCCCAGAGCCCTCGGAGAACAAACAGGAACCCAAGGTGCCAGCAGTTCGACTGCCTTATTAAACACCGCCAGGATCCTAACGAAGACCAACTGCTGGAAAATCTCACTGTCAAATCCTCAAGGACATTGTCAGTGCACAGCTAACTGCATATATTTTTCATTTAAAATACTGAAATCCAGCATCGTGCCATTACAACCGAGGGGAGGGGCGCCCACTCCAGCGGCCATCCTGTCAGCTGCTTCTCTGGTGCTCCAGATGCTGGAGCCAGGTGCCCAGTGGGGTTCAGAGCTCACAAAGGGGTGGCAGGGGTAGCAGAGGTGGAGGCGACTTTCCCAAAAACTCAGCACTACCTTCAGGGTGAAAGATTGAAAGCTGCAAGGCTCTGGGAAGAGCCACTAGGAAAGTCAAAAGCAAATCTGCATAATTGGAAAAGCCGCCCCCCCCCCCCCCCCCCCCCCCCCCC
>RJWH01005914.1:0-65341 GCA_004363575.1 Solenodon paradoxus
TCTCTCTCTCTCTCTCTCTCGTCTCTGGTAGAAAGAGGAGGAAGAAGTACTTTCATTTTTATTTAGTTGTTCACATTGGACTTCACGTCTTCAGAGGCAGCAGGTGTACCCACTACTCCACGAGGGCATATGCCCCAGTTGGTTCTGAAAGCTAGGTATCTGGGTATTTATCACTGAAGTGTAGGTTCCAAGTGCTGCAGTGTTTGATATAGGTTATGAACCACTCACTATTCAGGGAGAAGCCCCCATTTGTGAGATGCCTCCCTATTGTGGGTCTTCGTGTCAGAGTTTGGATTTCTATTATCTCTGCCTCATTTTGGTGTGGTTCTTTTGTAGCTTGTTACATTGTCAGATATTTTATACAGGGAGAATTATTTTATATATTGTTTTCTGTTTTGTATGTACATGAGAGGAAGTGACCTCAGGATCTTTCTGTGTTATCTACCTTGTGTTCTTAGAGCATCATTACATCTAATGTCCACTTTACTATCTATTTAGACATTGGCATTGGCTTAGATTTTAATTAAATTGGACTTGGTTTTTAAATCTGAACTAAATATTAATTCAGTGATTGTAACTTGGACTTAAATTTTCCTTCTGTAAACCACTGTTCCACCAAATCCCTACAATGACATTTCACAACCCCTTTTACTCATTCTTGCATTTGCTTATTTGTTCGTTAAACCTGATGGAGGACCTATTCTCATTATTGGTTGAAAATGGAGTGCATGACAGTAGCCACATAAATGAAATACTTGATGCAATATAGTCTACAAAAGGAATGAATTTGCAGAATGATTCCAAGTGTCCTCAAATCAAAATAGAAAGAGGAGAATCCTTGATAAACAACTTTGCCCATGGTCACGGTAGTCATCATCAGAGTCCTCCAACCATTCTAGAAAATTCTATGTGAAGTTTTGAATGGCAAGAAAGTCTTATTTGCAAATATATATCATTGGTTTGAGAAATGCAAAAACACCTAGGACACTTACATTTTGCTAGGTGCATTTTTTAATTCATTGTCATTCTACTATTATTACTGAATTAAAAAAATATAAAATCTTCCAATTATTATTTATGGTTTATTTTGGATAAGCAATTATAGTCTAGTCAAAAGTTTGGAGTCCTTTTTTGTTAACTTTTATCGAAAGAGGAAATAGATGGAAAAGTGTCACAGTATTCAATTTGGAATCATTCCACCCAGTTTAGAGCTGCTTGTAGTGAGGATGGGAGGATGTTGAAAGTGGAATATTGGATTGATATGCTACTGATTTTGGGGGGAATGATGGGCCTGTGGCTGTGAAGGGATCTTAAGTGCCAGGGGCCATGCTGTGCTACTCTGATGTGCCCTTATCAGAGTCCAAGCGAAAGGTGCTTCCTGGGGTTGTGTAATGGAACTGTGCAGGACATAGCTTGTGAGACCACTCTGCTGGATTTCCTGGGTCTGACCTTAGGGCTGATATCTAGGTATCAATCTAGGACCATTTTCAGGTTTCTATCCAGGTCAGTGATGTTATTAATGCCTAAAATTTCGAGAGAATATCTGTAGAAAAATCCTTTCACCTGTCATTGCTCTGGGAAATTATGTTTCTTCTCTGAAAAATGTTACTGCTCATGAGCATATTCTTTGCCTTTCCTGTCCCTTGGGTGACACATACTTGACGTGAGGCTTTCTTTCCTACCTTTTTGGCAATTAGAGTGCAAAGGTGCCCATGAGGACTGAGAGTTTGGCAGAGTTTTACTAGTGAGCATGGGGGTGCCTACTGCTGGCAGACAGAACCACAACTTATTTTGAAAACATTCATTTGGGCTAAAAATGATAAATCTGTATTTATCTTCTTAAAATGCTCCCAAAAGGGAAGAGAAAAGCAAAAGAGAGCTTGGATTTGGAGAGAGTAGGGACCAGAGAAAAGAAGGCAGCAAAATCTGCTTTTCCCAATAATTTATCTTCTTTGATACTTCCCAGTGGGTATTGGGTACATTTCCAGTCTGTATTTTGAAAGATAAAATGAATATTTCATTTAACCAGCTTTATTCCAGAATATGTAACTATCCAAAGCCTCATTATGAAGAGTCAGAAGAGGCTGCTTTTCATCAGCATATATAAGCCAAACAACAGTATTTTCCAAATAAAAAATGGTGGATACTCTCCTGAGGCATCATAGTAGTTGGCACTTTGAATAGCTCTGCAATACTTTCTAAGAATTCTTTCTTGTTAACTTAGCTTCCAAGATGCTGTACATATTATCTAACACCATTTTCCCCCAATGTTTAAATATTTTGTAATCAAGCAATCATTAAATATTTTGAAAAATAAATTAGAATAAATACAGGAATCCTAGGTGTTAATGGTAAGAGAACCAACAACTCAATTTTTCACTAAATGGATAATACAGTATTGAGAATTAGTTCAATAATAGTGTAGCAGTATTCTAATAACATATTGATAAGTAGATTTTCTAGATAACCTAAGTAAAATACCATGTTGATTTTTTCTTAATTTTCTTCTTTTCTTTATGCCAATAACTTATTTTTTATACAGTGATTATGTAATTTTAACATGCATATGAATCAAATGGAGAACTTGTCAAAAGGGCATATTCTGATTTTGGATATTGGTGTGGGTCCAAGTTTCTGCATTTCTAATATACTTCAGAGGATGCCAGTATACTGATGGCCCACAGATCACATCTGTACCAATGCTTCCCATTCCACTACTTAGAATATACTTGGGAAATAACAGACACCCATTAGACATTTACCAATAGCTGCATAAATAAATGAATTTTAGTTATATTCTTATTTTCACATTCCTTTTGATATTCTCTCTTAGTTAAGCTAATTACTGATTAATACAGTTGATATTTATACTAGACCAACAAGAACTAAAATGTATAGCTTTTTAAGCAAAAATTCTTTCTTGCAACAGGGAAAATAGAATTATAGCATGTCATCACTATAGGAATGCCATCACTTTAGCCAACAGATTAAGAGATTAGGAGGGGAGAGCCAAACAAGACAAATTCGAGAAGCCCCGTGATTTAGTTGAGAGTAGCAGGTTGGTATTACATGATTATGCTGGTCATCCCTGCTCATCTTGTCTACTGTGTAACCTTGGAAAGTCATTTCACTAAGTCTCAGAATTCTCCTCAAAAAAGTAGAGAATATGAGTCTCAGATAAAATTATGTGAAGAGAGACTGAATAAACTGTGTAAATGTTAGGTTTCTTCTTCTCTTCCCAACATCATAAAGGCAGTGTCATACCAAGATGGAATTTCAAATTACCTCATTGCTAATTCTCCTTTTCTCAGAAGGAGAAATCAGATTAGTGTAAACATGTTCCTGCAGATACTGGAGATGAGATGAAGGGTAGATGTTAAATCTTTTAGGAGTATTTATTTCTCATTTTTATGACTTTGATCAGAAGAAATAACCACTCGATTTATAAGGTTCTGAGACAGCTCTTCCAACCTCTCTACCACAGAAGGCTTTTTCCAATGTGGATATGGAATATTGGCTCTAAAATGATAGCTCTCTTCCTACCTTTTCTTCTCCATCTTTTTTTTCAATTTGTTTTTGTATTTCTACAAATGACTCAATATCATGTTTTGATTTTGTAGTCCTTATGGCAAGAAATTATCATGTGCAAACGCAGTGATTTAAATCTTTTTTTCCACTTTTTAGATAGATTTAATAAAGATACTAAACAAGCTCTTTCCTGAGGAAAGAAAAAAGGAAGCAATGTTCAATGTACTATTAGCTTTACACTTTCTCATTTGATCATCTCAACAATCAGAACTGAGCTTTATTAAAATTATAAGTCATGAAATTGAGCTTAAGGTAGTTAAATTTCTTTCTCAAGTCTGTAGCCAGTAAATGAAAATGACAATTTGACTCAAGTTTTCGTTCATTCATTGTCTCTACAAACACAACTGGTTTGGATATATATCTATACTATGGATATGATGGTGCAGAGTCTGATGATACTTCCTCTCATGGATATTACAGAATCAAGATGTGGAACACAGAACAACCATTTTGGCTCAACAGGGTATATTTCTTAATAGGAATCTCTTTGCTCTGATCTTTGGAATGGAAGCTCCTGACGGAGGAGCCCTGAACTGTTTGAAAACAAAGGCCTCACTTTCCTCCACAGTATGCTATTTCTGAATGTTGATAATGAAAAGAATTATAGTAATATACTAGAACACATGCGTTCAGTTCCCTGCAACCCATAGTCTAGAGTTATATAGATAGTAATACAAATACTATGAATCATTTAGTCAGCCTCTTGAGTCCAGGAATTTATTTTTTGCCTCTTCCCTGAGGCAATGAATGAAGTTTTCAATAAAGTCAGACTTAAAGGAGGTGATGGTGGTGAGGAGAAAGACCTGAAAGCAGGAATCAAAGTACCATTTTCACCTCTTTTGGTAGAAAAGGAGTGTGAATATCAGGTCTTGATTATAAAGTGTCTCTCTTAATAAGACACTTAAGATAGGATTTCCCTGACAAATTAAAAAGAAAACACTGTTTTTGTTGTATTTTAATGAAAGCCTGACTTGGCCAATGGTTGTGATCATCTGCACTACTTCCTCTTGAATTTCAAATAATTTACACATAATTTTGTGGCACATAATTTTTTTGTCTCTAAGTCTGTCCTCTATGACCTTTTATTCATTCTTTCAGATCTGATAGATCTGTCTTTTCAGTGTGTTTGCAAATTGCATCAGGTCAAGTATTGTGTTGCTTCCTCTTCCTTCTCATCCTCCTTCCCATTTGCCTTTTATTTCTTCGAGAAATAAATGAATACCAACCAAATGAGAAAAGCAAAGTTTATTTATTTGGAGCTTGCTGTATCAAGGGAGTCAGTTACCATATTTTTTGTTTGGAAAAGACTGAAAGGCAGGCAGAGGAGTGGTTAAACTTTCTAATGAAAGAAATGCATTGCTTCAGATATGCCCTTTTTGCAGGTTGTTGACCTGACGCAGTTATGGTTGGTTAACGGGGTATCTATGTGATTGGTTAACAGTGCATGTATAACTTTCCCTGCTTGGTTCTATGTTGGTAGCTGGGAGAAAATTAGGAAAGTTGCTAGTTAAAATTTAAGTCCAAGTTATTGGCAGCAATTTTTACAGAAGTTATGTTTAATTTCCTGAATTGTCACTGGAGATAGCAATCTGACTTGCTGTAGCTCTGTTGTATATTAGACTGGCTTTCTTGCTAGTTATTTGTAGGTAAAGGTGTTGGTTTCCTGTGCAGCTTGCTGTAGTTATGGTTCAGAGTTCTATTTTACATATGAGCTGACTGTTGTCCATTTGTATATTCAATCTCTGTGTACCCAGAGTTCATTGTCTCTCCAAGTCTCACCAATTACCTCTCCTGAAAACACCAGATTTAAATTGGTATTTCTACTCCTTCTTTCAATCCTGTTCTTAAAGAACTCTTACTCCACACCTACCTCGGCCCAGGGATTTGTTTGGCATAAACTCTCAGCCCATTATACTTTTCTGTTCACACTCATTAAGTATTTGTTTTAAGTAATGAATCAGAGTCAATTTCAGGGCTCTCACTAGGAATATTGGGGAATTTTTTTCTTTTTTATCTCCTTTAGGATGGTGCATGGTACATAGATGGGAAGCCTGGAACTATAGCAACAAATTTGTTCTCATTGGGGAATCCAGTGATGAGATGGAGCTGGCGCTGTATACACCAGTGGGAAGGGAGAAATGAGCCAGAGCTGAAACAATCCAGCCCTGAAGGCTGATCCACTCCAGGACTTGCGCTTACATTCAGCCAGCTGAATTGTTTTCTGACATACAGCTCTGCAGTTCTTTCTTAATTATTTTATTCTGTTGTTTTTACAAATCATCTTGGACCCAAGGATACTCTGGAAGAAAATATCTTCTAGACAACTTACCTTCTCTAATACTTCTAAGATAATATGATCTTTTGAAGAGTTTCTCCTTGGGACTTGTATTCCATCTTCCATTATGTTTGGTTTTCCATTAAAATATTTACCAATTGCTCAGGTGTGAAGGACACTGTGCCAAAGTCCATTTTAATTCTACTTTCTCTGATCAACTGTAGAGGAGAAGCATCTTCTCTCTTGTTGTTGGCATCTACACATCATCAGTTTGGTCACAGTCTGACTCAAGATTCAATTCTGAACACAGAGCTTGGTCTCTGAGGCAAATCTTGGTTTCTGGAGCCAGACAGTTCTCTTAGTAAACTTGTGTAATCAGTATGAAGAGACTTATTAAGATCCAAGTAACAGGGAGACACTTCCCAGATGGAGAGGGAATAGAAAGACTGTGCAAAAATGTTGTCTCAGTTTCCAGACATGGGTGTAGTTCAGGCTGACCACTGTTCAGTAGAGGCCGGCACTTTTCCTAAGCAGTAATGGAAGCACAGTCTGGGCACAGATGTTGGTGGATGGCCCAGAAGTAGAACTTGAAGACCTGAGAGTGTTTATCTGGTGTGGTAACCACACCTGTGGTTTGCCAGTGGCTGCTCTGCAGGACTCACCCTGGATGAGGACTGAGTGTAGTGTGCCTGACATTTTCTCTTCCTCTTCCTGTTATCTTTCCCCATTGACTGGATTTTCAGACAATCCGGGGACAACATAAAACCAAAGAAACATTTTAACTGGACTTGGAAAACAGAATGGGATGCAAACTCTCTAAGACCCAGACTTGATTCCAGTTTTAAAAACAGACACTTTTTTCTTTTCTGGTCTTTGTGAAAAAAAAAAAAAAAAAATCTTAAATATTCCTTGAATCTACCTCTTTTAGTATGTATTTTACTTTGTTACTTATGGGAGCCATACTCCCAGATGGCCTCAATAATCTTCACCTTCTATACTTGTGCAGTGCCTGGCAGCTTGCATGAGGTTGCATGGGGTGGTGACTGATAACTGACCTTTGGGTTTTTTAGAGCATAGGTATATTACCAAGTAAGTAAGGCCAAAGCTAGTGGAGATTGGGTGATGGAGAGGAGGGTCATCTTTTGAATGAGGACAAATTGAAAGAAAATTTCCAATCCTGTTTGAATTTCAGAACATGCAGCAAAGTCCTAGAAAGCTGAGAGAAGGACACAAAATGAATTACATCACAAGGTCTTATATTTTTTCTCAACCAAAGGATTGCAATATAATAGACAAGAAATATTGGCACTTGTGACTGAGGTCAGTTGGTTTTCCTCAGTTTGTTTATGTATGCACCTAGAAGCAGAGTTCTTATGTAGATTTAACTACATCTACTCACTTTGCAAAAGGAAGGAATGCTTCTTCATTATCTCATGATGCTTCTAGTATGGCAGGAAAAGGTGATATATGGCACAGAGTAAAAATTCCATGGCTCACCTTATCTGTAGTCATTTATGAAGATGTGTAGGAATGAAATGGTACTTGTCTCTTAAAAGAAAGTTTTTCTTTATATTATAGAAATAATACTTTAATCAGATATTGATAGTGCTATTGGCTACTTATGGACATATGTGCTTTTTGGTATATACCTTAATTTGAGACTCGGATTTCTCTTAAGTAAAATAAAGCTCTTAAAGAAATGCTCTGAAAGTTCTTGATGGCTCTAACATTCTGAGGTTCTGTTCCCATTATATTATGGATCTTTCAGTCATAGGATCTCTATATACAATCACAACATGAGAAATACACATCTCTAACTTTTCTCATTATATCTTTAAGACACTGCGTCTAATAGAGTAAAAACAGCTTGGTGCAAGGAAGGTTCATGGTGATTTTAAAAAAAGGGGTGGGGGGGCAAAAATAGAATACTTTTTTTTGTCAATAGGGCAGGTTTATGTCACAAGTTCCTGTGTTACTAAGAACAGTCTGAAAATTTAAGTGACTTGCACTTAAAAGCATACATAACTGTTTTATCCAAATAAGTGAAATGGATCCAAAGATGAAAGTCCCATTTTTTAATACTGTCACAAATCCAAATTAAGGAGAGGTGTCTGCAAAAGCCTTTGATTATAGATCATAAAATCTCTAGCTTCTATCAGACACTCTAAAATTGCTCAGTGACAAATGAAATGCCTACGCACTAAATATATCTTTTAAGCACCTTGCAGTTCGGGTACGCTTATCTATGAGATACAATAGTACTTCTGCAGGTCACAGGTACAAGGTCAGAAATGCTGGTTCTGCTGGTTTGGAATGTAACACTTAATGGCCCATTATTTGAGGACATAGAGCAGAAGCTTCAAGCAAATACACAGGCTATATTTCATGTGGAAACTTCAGAAGCCAATAGACTAGCCATATTTAGAAATAATGATAGAACAGACCCAGCATGTACATGTATGGCTCAAAAAATCACAGGGACCCACTGGGATTCAGCTTTGTAACAATAGCTTGCATTTGTGTAGTGTTTTGTAGTATTTCAAAGAACTTTCACATACTATATCTCATTTGATCTTCACAGCAACATTGAGAAGTTGGCAAGGCAGGAATTATTATTTTCATTTTATAGAGAAGGAAACCAGACTCAGAGAGGTTAAGTGACTTGGCCAAGGTCACTCAGATGACAAGCAACAGAACCACAGGATTTGAAAATACACCTATGACTTCAAGCCCAATGTTTGTTCCATTAGAACAAATTAGCAGAAGTCAATAATATCTATGCAGCTACATTTTTGGTCATTTCTGGTTGTAAAAATCGACACTCCAGAGTCAGGCAGAAAACTGTAGTAGCATTTGACAAAAATATGTTTCTCTTTCCTTGGCGTTTTCAAGTGTCTCGAGGTGAGACAGGTATATTTTGACAATGACAGAGGCAAAATATCTCAGCTGCATGGCCAATGTGAGAGGTTTCCCCAAGAGCAGATTTGAATTATTTGGACAGAAATTAAAGAATCATTGGATACTAAAATACAAGAGAGACCACAAGAGATAAAAGGGAGTAAGTTGAAATTTAATGAAATCAAAATACTGAAAACATACTTCTTTATGTTATATTCTCATTCCTTGAACACCTGCCTCACCCTCATAAATCCTTTTCCTGTCATTTCTCATTCAGTGATGCTTTTGTGTAAGTCTTGCTTTTACTTGCCTGTTTGAAGAGCCCCAAATCGGTTTCTATCTCTTCTGGTAAATGTGTTAAATTTTGCTCCTTCTCTCTTCCCATTAAAGTGGCCAGTCTTGTTTCTCACTTCCTTTGCACCTTTTCCAACAATGACTCTAAATATGATATAGACACATTATCTTTTAAGTCATGTGATGGCTTCCTAAGAAGAAATACCAAATTTAAGCTGACTATGGCTGATCAGTATCAGCATCGCAGGTACTGTCCTGTATTTTTACACCTATGATGTGTTACATCAGTGGATCCCAGAACTTGCTCCCTCAATTCAGTTTAATCAGAGCATCAGATTTCCCTTTTTATCCAGGCTTTTAAATAGTTGCCAATAATTAACAAGAAGGGCAAGAGAGATGGGATCTGTTTAATTAAAATCCTTCTTCAAACAAATATCTTATGGGTGGGCCAGGTAAGGACTTTTCCATAACCACTTTTCCACTCAAATCCAACCAAATATTTGACCTAAAAGGTAGCAGCTGTTAAAGTTTATTCTTTTTCTTAGCTTCATTATAGTCCATCTCAGATTAACATATTCAGAAGCACTCAAAGATCTTAAAACCCTTGATAGAGGGAGAATAAAATATCCAGATCTTTCATGAATAAAAATTAATAAGCTATGACTCAAATAAGCATTGTTGTTAATACTTCTTTCCAACCTATAAGCACATGTGACCACAATCAGAATCCTAAGCAAGAGAACTAAAAGAATACTAACTGTGTCCTTCAGTGCCTTGAGTCTTAATATCACCCATTTTGTCTAAATTTCTCAGAGATTAAGAGAAAAAGTCTTCCTTACTTGTGTTTGTTGCCTTCCCTGTGTAGTAGTGAAAGGCATGCAGACACTTTATACAATGAACCTGTGTTTTCCATTCTTCTCATCGAGGAAGCTCACAGGTCCCCAGATTAGGGGAGCTTAGTCGATATGATCAATAAAGGACTCCCTAATTTCACCCTGCATCCAAGGCGGCAACCTGTAAATGTGTTCTCAGAGGACATGGGAATCAAACTAGGCCTCCTTACAGGAAGGAGAGAGGCCAATCTTGCCAGGACTGCTTGCATTACATCTCCAAAGGGACTTAGCTAGTGAGAGACTTGGTCTTCTGAGGTGCTTTGTATGAAGACATAAGCAGGCACACACTGCGAAAGGGAAGAGAAATACAGAAGGAAACGTCTCATAAAAAAGTGAATACATTGAATTGGAAAAAGAACCTTAGAAGAATTCTGCCTTCTGTTTTTAAGGGTGGCTTGTAGTGAACAGTGGGAAGAAAGAAAGGTGCTGGATTTATAAGGCTGTGCTCTGAAACCAAGTTTTCAAGGTACACTGTGAATAAGCAAGAGAGGGCAGTGTTGGCACATGGAACACAAGTTGTGGAGGCTCACAGGACCGAGCTATCAGACACATTTTTTTCTTTCAAAATTTATGAATTCTTATTGTTTGTCTCACCCCCAAAACTATACCCCCCATATACACATTTCTCTTGGAAGTTTTGCCTGACCCCATCAAATAAGAAACCTTAAAGTAACAACGTCTTGCTAGAAACCTAGGACAGATTTAACTGTGATGACAGTCATGAATGGAAAACAAACCAAACCTGGGAAGGGAAAGAAAAACATGATAAATTACTTGTAACTAAATGGAATCATTTCAATCAAAAGCTTTTTTTTTTTTAATGAATGAACTTGCTTCTTCGCTTGATTCTAGCTTTAGCAAGAAGATCAAAGAGATTTATGACCTGTGTCTCTTCAAGCCTGATGCCAGAAATGAACATGTTCTCATTAATAGTCATTTTCTCGTCAAAAGAAGGCTTTTATGCAGACAATGTGCATTGCTTTCAGAGCTTGCTTGTTGGCAATTTTTTTATTAGAAGTTGGATGGCTTGTCTCAGGGCATAATGTGTTGGATATAGGTTTGTGTGTGTGTTGGGGAGCATTTAATAGCTTTTATGTTTCAAATGTTCCAAACTTAGGTGGCCAGTATTTAATTCAACTTTCAGAATCAGGCGCATTGTGGGGATACGTGATAGAGTGAAAGGGTCAACAGACAAAGGTAAATTTCCTGTCTTTTAGATGCTTTAAGTTGGAAAATAGAAAGGGATGAAATTTTCTCGGGAGTTCAGATTTTGCACATTTTATTATGGCCAGCTTCCTGCTGAGACTCCACAGGGTCACTCTTGTGGAGACTTAAACAATTATCTGCTGAATTTGAGCAACCAAGTTCAAAAAAGCTGAATCATGAAAAAATAAAATAAATAAATGAAGCTCTTTCTTCCCCTTTCAGGAACAGGATGTTTTGTTCCTCTTCACTGAATGCTTTCTGTTTGCTTGTTTGTGAAGTACATCTGGGCCCGGGTCTGTGGTTGTGTGTATATTTAAACATACAAGGAAATAATCAAGTCGGGATGACTGATAAGTCCAATTAAACAACCAGTCTGAATTGTCACAGAATTTACCAGCAGACCAAGTGTACAGGAAAGGAAATGACATTTATTTGAGGAAATGTTTCAGTCAGACTTGTAAATTAAAATGACATGAAAGCATAAGTTCACCTGTGGTTCTCCTAAACTGATTGTTTCCTTTCTCTGAAATATTCTGTCTTGACTTTTATATGGTACTACATATTCCTAATATTTTCTTCCCACTTCTTCACCTCTGTTCCTGCTTCTTTTCTCCAGTGTCTAAATATTTGATTCCCATTAGTATCGGTCCTGAGTGCTATGTTCTACAGTTCCTCTCTAGGTGATCTCACCCATTGCCATGTTAATAAATGGCACTGGTGTGATTTTTCAGGACACACTATCCCAAAATATGGCAACTGGGCATACTATATAAGATGAAGGCATTTGAGAATGACAGGTACAAGAATTCTGACCTCTCCATCTCCCCTCAGGTAGTTCAGAAGACCCTCGTTGAGTGGTACCCTCTGTTTACCTATAGGAATAGAAGCAGCCTTACATCAGAAGATGGAGGTATGCTGAAAGGGTTCTGAAAAAATACCCTTCTGACTTCCTTTCAGTTTACTATCCTTACGCATTTGTCCTATCATATGTTTATACAACTTTCCATTTTTCTTAAAACCTCATGTGTAAACATTCAGGTTTACTATTTCCTTGTGTCTTCATTTCCTTATGAAGTTTCTTATACTATGTAAAATTTAAATACATGTGTAAGGTTTTCCTCATGTTACTCTATCTTTTGTTAGTCCAATTTATAGACCCCAACTGGAAAAATTAGAAAGGTAGAAATAATAAAAATAATTTTTCCTCCCATACAGGACACGTGTGCACGTGCATGCACACACACACACACACACACACACACACACACACTTGCGCACTCATTTAGAGACAGAGAGAGATGGAGGAGGAAGAGAGAGAGAGAGAGAGAGAGAGAGAGAGGACTCCCACTTTCTAATTCAACCCTGACCTCTCCCTTAAACTTTGTATTTCTATAGCAAGTGCTCACCTGATATCACCATATGGGTAGCACACAGTCCAAACTAAGATGACTCCAATAACATTCTCAATTTTCTTTTTACTCTTACTGTTTTCCCCCAAACCTTAAGGCAGAAAAACTACCATCATTCGATTATCTATTGAACTTTGAATCTCTCTCTCTCTCTCTCTCTCTCTCTCTCTCTCTCTCTCTCTCCCCTCATCTGCACTGCTTTAATTCTGTTCTGACCCACCATCATCATCTCCTACTCAAACTATTCTAAGTTCCCTATTTTCCCTATTTACATTCTTATTCTCCCAAAGCATTCATTGTTAGAACAGAGTCATCTTTTTTAAATAGTTGCCTGATTATTTTTCATCCCTGCTTAAAATTTGTCAGCATTTTCCCTTTCACTTTGAATTATGTTTTATTTACATATATTGGCCTACAAGGTCCTTGCTTTCCTTTTCAACTTCAACCATGCCTCTCTGCCTGGCATTCACTCTGCTTCAACACCTTGACTTCCTTTGAACACACTGACTAAATTATTTTCTATTCTGAAGTAATACTTTCTGTAACTATTGTGTCCTTTGCTCTTCCCAAGAGTGACTCTTCTCAGTTTCCATGTATAAGTTTTATGTCTACTCTTCCCAGAGACTCCCCTGGCAACCGTACATCACTATTACCTTCTCTGTTCTTCTCTGTATTACTGTGCTCTCTTTCACTCTTGCAATACCGTAGAGGAAAGCAGAGAGCATAGGTGTTTAATATACCAACTATTAACTCAGTGTCTACCAGTGCCTGCTGCATAGTAATCCCTCAATAAATACACATTCAAGGAAGAAATTTCAAAAGGAAGGGAAGAATGAATACAGCTTTCATAATTTGTGAATGACTACTTACGAAGGAAGACTTTAAAAGGATCATTTTCCTCCATATGTGAGGAAGGACTCTCTTCCTCTGGTGCTCAGAGGAGTATTTACGGACCCCTGTAGCTCCTGTGGTGCAGGTAGTTGAACTCATGAACTGTTCTTTGGCAGAACAGGTGCTATCAGCTTAGGATATGGAGAAAGTCAAGATCTCTTGAAGATACTAAGGTCATGGGACTTTTTCTCTCATGATTGTGAAAATTTCTGCTTGAAAACATGGAATGTGTTAGAGAAAATATTCTATTTAATTAATTCTGAAATGAAGATTATCTTTCAAAGCCACCTGCCTAATGTGACAGGAACAATCTTTTTTTAAAACAGAATTTGACTGTGTTTCTCTTTGGGGGTGGGGGGTCAGCAATTCCTTTCTTGACTCTGAGTCTGTGCCTGTAATTTGCAGTCACTGCTTCTACTGGGATGGGTTCAGCTATATATAGAGCCAAATCACCTTTTACCTCTCTGCTGGTCTAATTGGATCATGAAAAATTATACGAGCTGGAAAAATCTAAATAAAATAAATAGATAAAGAGCAATAAAGAATAAAAACTAGACTTGATCCAAATACTGAAGACTTCAGAATGAGTCAAACATTTTCAAATGGAAAACAAGGCAGGAATAGTTCTACAATGTGACTGGCATGACACCCTTCCTGTCACCAATGTTCCTGTTATTCTTTGGGTTATACCGTGGTTATTTTAACAACGTATAGAACTTGGCCTTTCTACTTTGCTCTAATGGGAAAGATAAGTTGGCATTAGAAATACCATGGCAAATAAAATTTAACTAGAAAAAAAGTGGTAGAATATAAATTGAATGTAATTTTGATGCTGAAATTCTAAATCAATTTTTTAATAAAAGTTGTTTCGTCATTTCAGCGTACACACACAGATGAATAACCAATACATTGAGTGATGTCTTCACAAAATCACTTTTGTTCACATCCAAACAATATGGGATACTGAAATAAACAAATACAAGGGAACATTATTCATGATGAAGAAAATTGTAACAATTTGTTATAAAAATGTGTCATGATCAAACACGTCAAAAAACCAAAATGTTAAAATGTGATTAGTTGATGAGTTGTAATGCAGCCTGGGCCAGGGCTTGCTTCTGGAGGAATTGGGTGACAATGTAAAGTGTTAAAGTTGCAGGAGGGAGGACGACAGGAATCAGCATTTGCGCTGCTCAGAGCATTTCAGAGCCCCAGATAAAGTGAGCTTAGGAGCAGATGCTGCTGTGCCCTGGTATGGTAGCATTTAGGTCAAGGAGCATTTAGGTCTGAAGGAGGCAGTCTGCATACCTCTGGGTTCAAGTTGTGTGTCCAGGGGAAGCAACTAGTGTGAACGACTAAATAAAAATTTTCAATAAAGATGCTTCTTCCTCCTCTCTTTTCCTGCCCGCCTGCCTACTCACCTTCATTTCTGCTTGTCCTTTCCTTTAAAAGCAAACAAGCAAATGTCTGCCTGTCTTCTTTCCCATTAAATGAACAATTCGCAGATTTACATTCTGGGACTGGCTGTCCCTAACTGTAGCACTCAGAGATTTTCCAAATTTATTTCCCACCACACCTTTACACAAATCATGTTCTCCTCCTTTTCCTGAAGTCAGCTGCCCCTCAGCTCAGCTGTTGTTCACGCCGCTCTTCTGTCTTCAACATGCCCCCTCTTCTCATTGTTTATCCACATCAATCCCTTCCTGTGTCCAAAGTGCAGCATATCATTTGATCCAAATGTTTTTGGTCATTTTATTTAGAACTAAAATATGTCTCCTTCAAATTCTTGTAGAATAATTATACATATAGTGCAATTGACATTTAATCACGGGGCTCCATGAGTGGACATGGCTTCCACTGTTATCTTGAACTCATAGTCACGTTTCTCACTAGTGTTTTTCACAGGTGTGTGTTTCGACGTGAACATTGGATTATAAGTCTTGATTCTGAGGCCCATGACTAATATTTGCTTTGTAATTGTCATGCAAAATTCAGTACAGTGTTTTGCAAATATCCTTTTATAAATGCTAGTTGCTTATTTTTAAGCTGTCAGGACCTGCTAAATTTCCTGCACAGAAATTCTACAGGGAGGATTTTGCTTTAAACTCTCCAAACACTGTGACTTCAGATAGAGATATATCTGAACTTCTTTTTAATTTTTTTATTGTGGTTTTTACTTTGAATGCATATCTCTCTACCTCCTCTTGCATTCTAGCACTGTCCATTGTACCACTGGGTGGAAATTAGTTGCGGTGATAGAAGGAAAATGACTGTTGTTGAGAATATACCAAGATTCCCGTGACTTGCCGTGGGGATTGTTTAGACATTCCCAACATTCTTTTTTTTCTCTTGTTCATTTACTTTATACCTTTCCTGGCTATCTTCCTCTGCTGTGTCACAAAGCCTGGACTCTAATTGCAGGAGGGGGTTTGAGCATTCCTCCTGTCCTCTCTAGATACAGTCCTGCAGTGAATTCTCATAATCTCCACAGTGAGGTTCATTTTATCATCTCACTTCTTGAGAACTTGGGACTTAAGATAAAGGTGTTTCCTAGACTTCAAAACTAAAACTGCAGGATTGGTGTTTGGTTTTGGTTTATTTTAAAAGAATGTGTTATTAAGTAAAAATAAGAACACCACCACCACCAACAACAAAAAACTTCTAAGTATGAATGAAGAGAACTCCTTTTATCCCACAGATGCTCCCAGGCCTTCCACCCCTTCTCCAGGAAAATACGATCTCAATTATCTTGAAGTTTTAGAAATAGATGCTTGAAGAAGGATAAAGGGTGGTACTGGGTGAAGCTTAGGATATATAAAAAGAATCAACTGGGATTTGTTGGGGCTATCGTCATGTGGAAGCTAGGTGTCCTTGCCAGATTTTATATCTTCTTTGGTTTTCAAACCCGCCTCTGACAGTTAGGCTCCTCAGGTTACACTTTTTGTGAGCGAATTTGACAGGTGTTGATCATCTGGGTTACAGGAAGAGAGCACGGGAAAGGGTTTGTTATAATAACAAGAAATTACAGAGCAGCTTTATTCAGTGTGATGCAGCACAAAATCCTCTCTGTGAGAGCCGAATGTGCATCAAGCCAAAGCAGCATCCGGCTGTGTGGAGCGGTCACCAGCTACCTTTAGTGATAACGTTGCTAGGATATGAAATTCCATGTGCCCGGTTTGTGTGAGGTTCGTCTGAAAGTAGGATCTCATATATGAAAACAAAAAAAGAAAGGAAAAGGAACAAAAAAGAAGAAAAAACGAGAAAGAAAGAAAGAAAAGAAAGTCAGGAAAACAGTCAGTCCCTGGTGCTTTTCCTGGGTTGAGAGGCACAGGGATGACATCACCAACAGCCAATCAGAGCTCTCCAGCTTTGTTCAGGTTCCGAAGCCATGTCATCATCGCCTATGTAGCCCAGAAATGAAAATAGAACCATCTCTAAATATACAACAATGAGAGTCAAGCACTGCTTTAAAAGGATGAGAGAAATAAGAAAAACTCCAAATCACAGAGCCTTCCTTTCATAAAGTATACATAAATCGAGACTTTGGTGCCTGGGCCACTAACACTGATACATAGTTTAGTCTGCTGGAGACTTCACTAACTGGCAGTCTAAGCTTATGAATACACAACTGAGACCACCACCCAGGCATTCCAGTTGGCCCCTGCATGCAGGACAAAGGCAGGCCGACTCTTTCTTCAGAGGCAGCAGTGAGATTGAGACTGCAATGTCCAGGGGATGATTTGTTTGGTTGGGGCCAACCTGAGGCTATATAGGGCTCCCCAGCAAGGTGGGTAAGTGGCTGTCATTGTCAATACGTTTCACTTAGCTAAAAGCACAGTTTACAGTTGTTGAAGTTTGATTGATCTGTTGATAAACACTAATGTTTTTCAGTTGACAATTTCTCCATGTTAATTTCTTTAACGCTGGCAGACCTGCCTGGCAGGGCCCTATAAATAGTATCAGTGTCATCATCCTTTTTAAGTTATTAATGAGCCATCGTGTTTCAAGGGGCTGGGATTTGGGGACAGGTTGTGCTTGACTGCAGTTTCTGACATTGATACGTTAGCATTTGGAACTTGGTGGAGATGATAACATGTTTCTTAAAAAAATTACAGCAGTGGCCAAATGCATCCATAATAAAAGAGAGTTGTTTATAATTAGTGACAAATTAAACTTTGGAGAGAGGAATACTCTGCCAAGCCCCAACACGCAGCATGTCCTTGATGCTGGGGCATCAGTACTGTCCCCATCTCAACTGCCGCTGCCCTCTGCTTGCTTTACTCCCTCTCTCTACGCACACCCTGTTATCACAGAGATAAATGAATGCCTGACTCTGGAAATCAACTTCGGCCCAGACTATTCTGTCTGCCAACCGGTGACAGGGGACCAGAGCAGACTTCTCCAATTAGCAGAGTCCCCCATCAGGCAGCTGGGCACACTGTGTTTATGTTTCCGGACAGCACACTGCAGCAGCTGAGCCTCTGGCTGAGGGCTCCTGTACTGATAAATAGGAGTCTAAAAAGTAAGACAGATGAATGGACAAAATGACATGATATTTTTGAAGACATTCAATCTAACTCTTCTTACTCTTTTGAGGTGGTTCAAAAGAACACCAAAGGCATTGCACAGAATGATGGAAAAGATGATTTGCATCATGGCAGCAGGACTACTGACTGGGTAGCTGCATTGCTTTTCTAATAGGCATCATTACAAAGGGGACCCCTGACCCAACTGGGTTTGTTCTTATCATAACACAGGTATTTCTCTAGTCTTAAGTTTTTGCATTGCACAAAGATGAACCTAAGATGAACCTTTGCTGAGCCAGAATTTTCTGTTTACATGTTTGCACCCAAATCTTCCTTCTAATTATGCTGTTTCCTTCACTTTCAACAACTAATTTCTAATTACATTTATTAATTTTCTTAAGAGTTGATTTTGAATTTCTGCCTCATAAGTAAGTGTGGTACTATACTGCTTTCAAATGTTCCTATATGTATCTTTAAAATAATTGGATGAATTTTTTTCCACCCAGATATTACACTCAGAAAATTCTTCTCAAATATCCTAATTTGAGGAAATGCAGGGACTGAAGCTCTGATGTCTCAGGCCCCAGATAAGTGGTCTGGCAGCCTGACAACATGGAAATCCAGAGGAGCATCTATATAGTTAGTTTCAGTTTAAGCGATTTAGGTGAGCTGAACTGAAATGAAAACAAACTCTCAGTTCCTCTGCTAGTCTACCTACTTCTCATTTTTTGGTTAGAGAAATCAGGAAAAAGGGCAACTGATAAAATAATTTTTAAATATAATTTTAATATAATTAAACTGTATATCCATCAAAGACTATTTGGAAAATTTGGGTTGGTATCTTTCCATAAGCCAATAGCTTCCATTATATAATTATTATATAATCATTATATAATGATAATATATAATCATTATATATTATATAATCATTCACCATAAACTGGCACCAAAGTAACAAATATATGATTTCAACAGTCTTAATTATATTTAGAAACACTGACACATATTTTTGAAAATAAAGTTTGCTAATCTGTTCTGTTATAATGAGAAATAGTTTCATAATACTAAGACTTGCTTCTTTATGTGGGGAGATAATTTGAGATATTTAAGGAATAAATTCAAATTAATGAAAATTAGTAGAACTAAACATTATATAACGGGGAGATGTGATTATAAAACAGTAGCAATTAGAAGGAGAAGAGGTGGAGGAGAAGCAGCTGTGTTCATTTTTTACTGGGTGGATTCTGAGGTTGCTCCATAGGAGCAAGGTACCTCCATAGGAATTGTCAGAAGAACTGAGTGGTGACAACTTTACTGGGGCAGTTAGATGTCTTCACTAGGAAACTAATGTAAAGAGGATGTATATGCCACTAAGCTTGTTTAAAGGAAAAAAAAAATAGAAATATTCTCAGCCACCTTAAGCATCATTTCCAAAAAATTGTCCAAGATTATTAACACCTAAGGGGCAATATGCATAGCAGAAGAATAAAGAAGAATCAGGTGGTTATATTTATTTGGCCCAAAGAACTATCTAACAATAATTATATGAATTTTATAAAATCCCAGGAAAGGTAGGGAAAAGAATGGCATGTTGCAATAATTCTGAAGAGAAATGTGGATATTTACCAAATTTTTTAGACTTTCTTATTACTCATCTTCAAAATGAGAGATGTGTGATCTGTATTAGCATCAGTGATCTTGATATTGCATGTAACACACACACACACACACACACACACACACACACACACACACATTACATCTGACTGTTATCTATACCAGATTTCTGGAAAGGAATATCATACATGCCTGAGACAGCAAACATATATTTTGACTGATGTTCGTGCTGTCTGTTTAACAATGTCCTCTTCTTACAGAATGAGAACACACATATTGTGTGCATATAATTTTGTATATAACCATTTAATTATACCACATATAAAAACAAAAAATAGTAATATATGTTTATATTCATGTGTGTTCATATATATTTTTACATTACATATTTTTTTCCTATGGAAATGTATGGCTAATCTGGTAGAAATCCACTCTTTGAAATCAAAGTATAACTAATCATAGCAATCCTCCTCCTCTTTATAGCTGTATTTTTAATATGTCTTATGACAATCTCCAGAGAAAGTTCATATTTTTATATTTCTGAATACATTTCTCTACCCCAAAATTCTTTCAATATTTGATTGAAATGTCGTTTCTAGAATGTAGAACAATTGAAAAAAGCACGGGAAAAAAATCTGTTTTAGGAACCTTTATTCCATCCTCTCTGGTTCCATGACTCAAGGTAACATTACAGATGAATCTTAAATGAACTTTTTTTTTTTTAGAAAGTGTGCTTTCAATAGTAATCTCTTTTGGTCTTCATCTAAGGACCCCCTTATGCTCAACGGGACAACAGATAGTGTTATAGGGTGGCCAGATTCTTTCCTTTCCCTTCACCAAAGCACTTTCCAACAACTTTAAATCAACAGTAATGTGCTGCAGAAAGAAACTTCAAACAGTTCTTTTCCCTAATTGTTCCATTTTAGGGGGAAAAAGGAAGCAAGTTACAAAGAAAGAAATGTAATTAGGAATTTAAAGTTTGCTGTGAAATGCAGTCATTGGCTATAAATTCTGGTCATCACTCTTTGAACTACAACTTATACCAAATTTTTGGAAAGAAATGTTATCCATGCCTGAGATGGCAAACATATGTGTTGACTGATTTCTACACTGCTTGCTGTCATTATGTTCTCTTCTCACCGAAGTAGTAACCACCCTACTTGTTACATTTCTGGGAGGCAGGTCAGTAAAGTCAGATATCGGCTTCCCTGTTCATGAAAGCAGATTTATTTCCCTGTCTCCTCCTTGAAGTAGGTGTACTGTTCCCAGATTCCCTCCTCACCTGGTAAAGACTCTTTATAGTCACCTCATTCTCTCCTTATCAAAACACCCTCATACATGATGTTTTACCTTTAGATGTTACCCACCCTGTATTACCACCCACTTTTAAATCGACAATGTCAAATAATACCTGTGATGCACAGAATGAACCAATATTAGACTATCATCAAAGAATGCTGCATTTATGGTCATCTGACTGCTTGAAGCATAAAAAGGGCCTATTCAATTGTTTAGGATAGTTGTTCGATCTCTTTCCCTCTGTGTGTCTCTCTCTCTATATATGATATATATGTATGTATGTATATGTACACATATATAATATATGTATGTATGTATGTATTCCACCAAGTAGTTTTTAAAGAGAATTCATTCTTTGCAGTGAAGAAATTAGAGGAAATAAGATTTCATTCTAACACTTTATTGTTCAAAAACTCAGTTACTCTCATTTAATCCAAGTTTGATGACATTTGCTATTTAATTCAAATCTGAATTGATTTTATGCATCGTATTCATTATAAAATTATAGATAAATATTTATTGAGTAACTACAGATAACTGTTTTAGAAGCTATGAATATCAACAAAATACATTGTGTGTACAATGTAGATGGTATTCTGTGATGTAGCAAAGATAATGTCTCCAAAAGTTTAACATAAATCTGGAAAGATTCCAGGTGAGTTCAATTATAGAATGATTGGCTAGTTTCTGTCCCTTGTTTTAGCTCTTAAATCCTTCACACAGATTTTGGAGTGTTCTAAATGAATACCTTGCCAGGATTTCAATGTAATGAGATTTGTATTAAAACCTTATAAGGAGATTCCTACAAAGGAAGGTTACTACCATTTGTTTTTATTACATGTATAGAAAGGCACAAAGAGAGAGGTCTCCTGATTTCTCATCTTGTAATTTTCTGTGATTGTGGTACATTGACTCACATGGATGCCAATTTTGCAACTCCCCAAGTTCCAGCAGTGTGGACATTGTGTATTATAGAAGATGGATGACTAGTAGCAGTGCTGTGTGTTATTGCCTCTTCCATCCTGTGAGTGGCATATATTTAGAGAGACACTGCCAATGCCTCAGGATAAACACAGTCTTAAAACCCTCCACTCCAAAATATAAACTGCATGCTCCCTCAAGGTAAAGCCTTCCTGGAATACTCTGTGCTTTACTATTCTCCAAACTCCCAAAGCTCTTAAAGTCTGTATCACCCCATTAAGAATGGCTTCATATACTATCTTGTACTATTAACTAATTGTTTCCTCTGTATCAGCCTTGTTCAATTTGATTGTTAATACCTCTTGGGTTGAAACCCTTCTTCCTCTTTTTACTATATGTCACCAAGACAATTCTAGGAATGTAATTAACATAGATAATCTATCATTGAAATGCTGGTTGATTGTTAGTTCATTGATTAAACCAAAATAGCACATTGTATCTTAAATTTGAATAATGCTTCTGAATTTTGTTGAATTTTGATAGAAAGATGATGTAATGCAGGATAAAAAATTAAAAGAATATCTCAAATGTCAGCCAGCTGCAAGGTAGTCTGTTCCCAAAGATCATGGAAATATTACTTAAGGATATGATTTTGTCTTCCTAAGGAAAAATTTGAGAATATGAATATAATTAGAGATGTAATTCAAGGCTCACAAAATTTCTATTAAAGAAAATTAAGGATTTCACCCCAATTTACCAGGTTCAGTGCTACCTACAAACAAACAAGCAAACTAAAACCTGTAAATGTTAAACTCTTCAAAGTCAGGTATGATGGTTTCTGTCCTTAAGCAGATACTTTAATTAATGTTTATGGTTCTGCAATATAAACTAATGGTAAAGGTATTTGAAATAATCTTAGTCAAATGAAGAACTTGCAGAGATTTGAATAAAGGTTGGGGTCGGGAGGTTGGTTGCATAAGTGTAGCTGGGGTTAGCAGGACCAAAGAGGCATGGTAAAGCATGTAGGGTTGATAACTGTTATAAGCTCATACCATTTTAGGTAAAAAGAATCAGGAGGAGGAAACAGTATGAATGGAACCATAGAGAATGAATCATCCAGAAGGGACTGCTGTCATGGAGAGGGACAGTTAAAGCCAAAAAAGTGGTTTTGAAGCAGAAACTTGTCCCACTTTCTGTCTCTTGATTTCCTATTTATAACTCCTGTTAACATATTTAGAAACCAATTCTGGCCATTTAGTTGGCCAAAGTAAGTTACATAACCAAAATTGATATAAATAGGACAGGAAAGTATAATCCTTACCCAAGACAAGTTATAATAGCTGTGAATGATAATATATTCCACCAAGTTCACTGAATCTAAAGTAACTGAAATTGGGAGCAATGTTTTGAATCATTTCTAGTAGGGTTAATAGTTCAGGTACGGAATGTTTAAGGACAGTTTCACGACTTCTAGGATGGCATCTTGATGTTCTAGGGTGCTGTTTCCCAGTTAATATTTCTGATGATAGCTAAGAGTTGCGTTAGTTGTAGCACGTCCTCCAGTAATGCCATCTTCCTATTTGATATTCCAGATCAATTATCTGTACTTCTTTCCCTCGCTCGCTCTGTGAGACAGATTTCTGTGAATTTGCTTTGTTTTGCGGCCCCCCTCTGGTTATATTTATCCCACTGGAAGCTCTGGCAGAAAATCAAAGAGCAAGGTCAGTGGGAGAATTGAGGCTGTTTTCCCAAGCTTTCTTCCACCCTTGGACATCTGGCAGCTGTTGCATTCTCCCTAAAGAGATGGGAAGTCCTTTCCATGCAATGCCTATGCCATAGACACCCTCTACATCTTCTTTGTAATTATCTTCATCTTGATAATATTTCTAGTCAAAATTGGTGAAGTTTATAGAAAACTTCTGAAAAATTGCTTTTATAAATAAATGTTAGTTTGTGAAGGTTCAAAAAATATTTTTATGATTTTGGTGAAGTATCACATTTTTTGTATTCATAACATACATGGTGTCATTTTTGTAGTCTTATAATTGATATATTTGAACTTTCATTCCTTCAACATTCTTATCTATATGTGATGGGATTTCCCAGGAATAGAATATTGCCTTTCTTTGTCTTTGAAAATTCACATACCTGCTCCTATTACCCAATAAATAAATTCTATTCTGCCTTCCCCCAGTCATAGTGCTATTCAATTAGTTTTATTTTAATACTCAGTAAGATTACTTCACATGATTCAGGACATCTCGATCTTATGCAGATTCATCTTATTTCCTTATTTTGGCATATATAACCTTGACTTTTTGTTTCTCTCCTGAGAGTACAAATAGTCTTTTGTTCTGTTATATAATATCATATAACAGATTTCCTTTAAAATATGTCTTATGTGATATACTTGCTTTAGAATTTGTATAAAAAAAAGCAGTCCCTTAGGGTTTTTACAAAGAATCTATGCATTTATTTATAGTTTAGGAAGATCAGAACCAGAATTAAGTTAATTTTGATATGAAGCCAAAATTCCTTATGTGATTAGGACTACCATTGTTGTTTGGGAAAAGATACATTGGAGCAGGTATTTTAGGAAGGAAAAGCAAAACAATACAAGAGCAGTAGGATGAGTTAAGTACCAGCTAAAGAGCTATTATGGTTAGGTGGTCGCATTTAGAACTATTTGATGTCCAAGTAGTAGTATTTAACTACAGAGAAGAACACTTAAAATTTTTAAAGACATTTCTTGTCAATCTTCCTTAAGGGAAAAAAAGAAGACAGATTTCATGCTATATTTCTAGCAGCTTCTTTTATAAGCGTGTCTGCAGTCCCTTGACCTGTTGTTTTTCCCTCTCTTAATGTCCCCTACTCTTCCCTTCTAGAATGCTTCCCTTCCCCTCTCCGCCTTTAACAATTCTCACCATTTTTCAAGATTTAGTCATGTACTACCCTCTCCAATGAGTCTTTCCAGTTCACCCTGTCCTGATTAATTTCTCCTCTAAGCTATGAGACTTTCTGCTTATAAGGGTTCACTGGCTAATTAATCATATACTCCTTACATTGCCTATACTGTTTCCTTATATTATTATTTAACTTTTCATGCCTACATGTTATCTTTCTAGCTAAGAAAGGTGTTGAAAAAGTAATTTTACAAGGGCAATTCAATTTAGTGCACCAAAGACTATTCAGTGCCTGTGTTGGTAATACACTCTGGTTGAGCACGAGTGGCAGCCCCTACCTGTAAATAGAATTGCTTGCAGCTATTCATGCTTTGGAGTATCCATTATGAAGATAACCTCATGATTTTATTTTTACATGTGGAAAATACTTCTGATGAAATAACTCATTCCCTATTTTCTCATATTGGTGGAGAAAAAGAAAATGAATTTATCTAACAAAGACCATCAAATATAGGGGTGGTGATTTAGTGATGGTTTATATAGGAGGACATTGAGAGGAGACCCAGTATATAGAATCAAAACTCCAGAAAGTTGGAGTCAGAAAGGGGATGGGACAAATGTGGTTTGGCAGTAACCCAGAAGGCTCTCTAGGGCTTCCGAGAGTTACTCTGGCTCTTAAAAGGAATTTGTTTGCCAGGTCTCAATGCACAACCATTCAGGGAGTAAATCAAGTTGTAGACCAGGAAAAAGCTAAGGTTTCTGATATGAAGACAACAATCAGTTGGTATCCTAAATTATAAATTCTAAAGCACATGGGAATTGCCGTGAGAGGCAAAACACAGAATGAGAAAATTCCCTGTCATAAAGAGAAAAATGAGGCAATTTGGGACAAATCCCAGGAATACAATTTCTGATTGACAGGTAAGCCTTAATGGGAGAATTAGTGAAGACAAAAGGTGCAAATAAATAGAGGCCCTTGAATTATTTTGTTTTTATCAAATGATTGTTGTTTTTTCCACATAAGGTACATTTGAATCCACTGTTAAATTATTTAGAAAAATAATAATGCCCCTTAGTCTTTATATGGTTATTTGCCCTATACTAAGGTCTGTCCCTTAACCTCACATTATAAATTTGCTTTGCATCAGCTCTTAATGGTTGCTGTTTGCCTCCATCCTCACACCAGGCCACACACAGGCAGCACATAAATGGGGAACTCAGGCTCTCTCTTGCTGTTCACTGCCTTAGTTCTGAAGCGCTGGTCTTGACCCACTTTTTTTGTGCTGCATTCTAGCCTGCCTTTGATCATCTCAGCCTCAGCCCTTGTTGCTCATTCTTTCCTTTCTAGCATCACCTTGCCTCACCCTTGATTCTTGATGTGTTGCACTATCTCAGTTCTCCCCACAGTCATGCTAACTCCACTCCCATGGGCAAATGTTTCTCCTCTTCTGACCAGGTCCCTGACACCCTGGATTATTCCTGTTCCCTTCAGTGTCCCATAACTTTTCTTGTTCCTTTGTTCTAGGGATGATAGCCTGTCAGTTTATTTCCATTGCAAAATGGGTACTAGGAATATTATAAAATAGCACAGAGCTCTTCATTTCTCTGTAATAAAGATTGATGCCCTATTCTTACCTGTATCCATCATAGTACATATCAAAAGATTGAATACATGTTAAGAACCTGAAACATTTCATAAGTTATTCATAGATTAAACTAACCTCAAACACGTAGGGCAGATGGAGCTGTAGAAATAGAAAGTGGGTAAAAAAAAAAAAAAAAATTCTGCATTTTCTGTTTTACATCTGTATAGTCTTTGTTAACTGTTAGCAAAATAATATTTATGTGTGAGAATGATTCCATGGTTATTTGATGATAAAGAGAAGAAATCATGGTAGGTTACCTTAGGTTCAATGTATTTCAAAATAGGCTTGAACTATATAGTCCTACTCCAATCCTAACTTTCCCTCTTCTCCTCACCTATTGTGATGGAGCAACATCCAGGTATTCCAGAGTTTGCCAAACTCAGGTTGTTCATCCCTCAATGAAACTATCTAATTACTGAGCCAATATACCAGTGATCCTTTTAGTTCTCCACCAATAGTTTCTTGTTCTAAATATAGTTTTGTTTAGCATCCAGGTTGGGTAAGAAATTATCAATTACTTTATGCTGTTGTTGTTATTATTTTCCTCCTGAAATAAGATTATAAGCCTTATGGCAATCATTATGGATAACCTTTCCAGCATTGCTTTATATTCAGCCAATAAAAGGGGAAGGGAAAATCATGAAGCTTTTAATTTTTACAATATGGGAGTTTGGGCAGGAGCAAACTAGAGACTAGGGCAGATTGATACACAAGTACTTGCTGTCAAGAGTAGCATTAATCGTTTGGCACCTATAGAGATTTGGGTGATGTTCAGAGTAAATGGTATGGTCTATTTTCACAAACCCAGCAGTATGGAAATATTGCGCTTTTCCCTAAAATTCAGTTTACTAAGAGTTCCAAGCCATCATGCTGTCATGCTGGGGGAAATGTACACTTAGTCATTCTGAACTTTTGCTGCAGGAGTCCTTTGCCTTTTGTAGTTTACAAAGGTGACTTCTGATTTTGATCACCTGTCCATACATATTCTTACCTTAGTACTAATGTCATATTAAATAGGGAAAGGGCATTAAGAAACAAGTAACTTAGATATGAACAAGGATGTGCTTCCAAAAGTATTTGGAAATATATTCAGATATAGTATAATCTATTATCAATGAAAATTTTGTGTTCCTACATCTTCCAAAAGGTATAAAGACTTTAGGAAGAGACTTGTAGTAAGAATTAGATCTATTGATATTTTCTAAACCTTGCAATTCAGTATCTTTGTTAGAGTAACAGAGTAAAGTAATCAAGAAGCTCCAGCTATTGAGGTTGTGGTCATAAACCAACTTAATATAAGTGTTTAAATACGGTTCAAGAATTCACTAAAGTTTAATTTAGGATACTTATATCCTTGGAAGGAAGTTTGAGTTTTGAAACATAGATACGTTTGTCACTATTGATATGATTTCTTTTTTCGTAAGAAGAGGGGTAATTCTTTGAGAAGATTCACTATGTCTGTAGACTTTGAAATTCCTTCAATATTCATGAACTGAACTACAGTAAGGTCTCAGTAAATACTTAAGAAATGAATTAGAGTTAAAAGTGTTGTTTGTATGGAATATATTTCAGTTAATTTGATTATAGAAGTTTGTCAGAACTCACATTCTTATTTACCCTAATTCAAATAACTCCAATGGGAGCACATTTGTAAACTCAATATTGGTATCTCACCATAGACATTTTGCTTTCTTTATTTTATTGCTAAGTGTAAATTTACCCATATTTTAAATTCCATATTTTCTTCATGTATTTTGATGTGGAAGACTTCCTTCCAGGGACAATATGGCTTAAAATACAACACATTGTAATATCAGGTTGCCCAGAAATTTCTTCCAGACGTCAGCTGGAGAGAAGTAAATGGGGCAGGGGAAGAAAATAGGAATAGTGTTTGGTTTGAATTTTAGTTGGCTAATAATTTTTACAGATTAAAGCAAGTACTCATTCTCCTAGATATTGTACTTTTCTCTAAAATTTATAATTTCACTCAGGTTTTTATAAAAATGACACCAAATCATGGTTCTACATTACACTATGCAATGACTAGAGAATTTAGACTGCACAGACTTGGGGGCCTGGGGAATCATCAGCCTGTTAATTCCAGAGGGATATCATGTATATATGACCACTGGACCCAGAACAGTATGGTCTACTGGAATGTTCTCCAATGTCCTTGCTAGTGCCGTAATGTGAAAGTGAGGTCTTTCATGAGAGCTAAGATTACTCAATTTAGAAGCAGGTAGGTCTTGGGAACTAAAGGTAAAATGAGGACAAGGTGTGATTAAGGAGGAATAAATCCCAGATCTAAGTTTAACAGGACACATTTTGCAAACTTTACTTTGTCTCAACTCCATATTTTATAGTCTAAGGCTGTATTCTACATCACAGATCCTCAAAGGAGCAGTTCAGGTGTTTAAAAGCCTTGTGGAAAAGCCTTGCTGAGAACTGGGATTTGCCATTCTAAGAGGAGAGAGAGATAGAACTACATTAGCATAATGCATCCACTCTCTCCCCTCCCTTAGACCCTCAGAAAGTCAGTGTTAACCTAGAGGGAAGCCAAGTAAAGGACAAACATCAGAAGTGTGAGAAAAAAGCAATTTTGAACTGCATTAACCAGGTGGATAGAAGTAGAATGAGAGCTATAGTCCAGGGAAAAATCAGAAATGAGATTTTCTTTCCCTAAAACAAGAAGGGAAGACAATTAGTGTGAACCTGGTTGGCAGACTCACTTTGAGATACTAATTCACGCTGAGCCTCACTCCTCACCCTGAAGGTTGGTGGAGAAACAGGATTGTTGCTAGAGGGGAAATCAGAGCTCTGTTTCCTTAATCCTTCTCAGAGCCACTCCCCATGGAACTCCTTAATTTTAGATTTGCTTTAGGCATTCCACCCCACCAGTACACAGCCTGGGGCACAACTCTACTGATAAGCTTTGGGCAGTGGGATGGAGTGGAAGGAAGACTCCCTGTAGGAAGGATGGAGCCAGCAAATAAGAACATCTCCGCTTTGCCCACTATAGAAACTTATTGTAAGAGACCTAGATGGGAACTCACTGATGGAATGGCTTAAATTCATTAAAAAGTAATGGTAGAATTTAGAATAAAATAGGAATAGTTCTTATCAATCTCTTTAGCTGCTTATCCATACCCCTACCCACCTAAGACGATAGTGGATGTTCACAATATCCTCCTGGATTTTTCTGATCCTTATAAACTCCTTAAAGAATATGTTTGAACCTGTGAATTATTGAGGAAGGGCAGAGAAAAAGATAAGGGATAGAATCAAATAACCACAAACTTTTGCATTTAATATTTATATGTTAATAATATCTTTGAAATAAATTCTTCAATACTCTTAAGAATTCTTGGATATAAGGTTAAGACCCTTGCTCTAGACTGACATAAGACAACAGACTGTGTGCACATGTTTAAAATAGATTTAGTCAATCAGCATGTAGTGATTTAAGGAGCAGAACCGTTTAGTAGTTATGGTAAGGAGCCCGCCTAGAGAGTCAGGGCTTCACAGCGTTGATGGTTATACTTTACTGCTTATATGCTCATTTCTGTGAGGCCTGTAAGAAAGAAGAAAGACCATTTCACTACATGATTTCTGACCTCAAAGAAGATGCAGATCAAGGTGAGGGAGGCAATACCAGTAGAGAATTTAGATAATGTAGTAAGACAGTGACTAGATACCAAATGTAGTATAACAAATCTATGAAAAAGAGGATACCTCAGCTAGGTGGGGAAAATTGAGACTTCAGCAGTGCCCTAGGTGGTTAAGTAGGATTTTAAGAGATGAGAAGACCATGAAAATTAGGGGAAAAAAGCATGTAAAATGATGCTAAGGTTAGAATAAGACAACCTGTAAGTAAGCTTACTAAATTAATGAATAGGCTCTGTAAGAAAGTGGCAAGTATGTCTAACAATGTGGAGATAGTCCTGAGAGATTCTTACTGTTTTATTGAACTGATTGTAAGAAACCCCGACAACTAGCCCAAGAATCTTGAACTTTATCTAAAGGATAAGGGACAACTATTTCAGGTTTCCAAAGAGGACAATACATAGTTCAATCTGTTATACAACTTATTACCAATGGATCGTCATAAATTTAGGAAGATGCGGCCAAGAGAAAGAAAAAAAAAGAAGTCTCCAATCAAGAGTAAAAGCTGTGTCTCATTATAAGTTAGGAGCCATAGGTACTTGGAAAGTTCAAACAAGAGTACTCAACATATTCCTTGCACTTAAAAAGATTAATCAGTAATGATATTAATAAGTCAGGTTGTCACTCTAGAAGCCTCCACGGAGAGCTCCCATTAGAATGGAAGCTATATCCTGTAACCTCACAATTGGGATGAAAATTGGACTCAATAATAGCAGGGGAAGGAGAAATTAAATGTTACAAAGCATGAGAGAAATGAGAGGGCACAGGCAATGAGAGTTGAAGAGCAAAAGAAAATTTAATAAAGGTAATGTAATAAGCTCTCTTGTCTTCCAGACTCTGAAGGAGATGACTCCCCCACCCAAAGGGGAAAGAATGACAAGGATGTCTAGAGACCAATTATTCAAGAAAAGTTCAAAATATATCTGAGATGGGTAGCTACAATGGCAAAAAATGCAAGGCTAGGATACTAATTATATCCACTATACAAGTCTTTCAGGATCTACTATATCTGCATGCAGCAGCTGTGCCTCTTGTGTATTTTTTAATGTTGTTTCTAATGAGCAACCTTGTCCCATCTATCCTATTGACCAGTAAAAGAATTACCTTAGTTTTGCATACATGTGTATCACTACATAATTTGGGACAAACCATTTTTAATGTGATATTTATTCAGGTAACTTTTATTTACAGAAAAATATAAGCCTGTGTGTGTAGGTATGCCGTTCCTCAAATATATGACAACACGCCACATCTGTTACCCAATTACCAAGAGTCCTTCACCACTGTCCATTGGACCCCAACCACATCTGGTTCCTGTCCCCGATTCCTTTCCTCACAGATAACCTCAGATGTATTATCAAAGTTCAAAGGTTAGTTTTTGAATTGTTTGTTCCTTTGCTTTGTTTTCTATATCCCACATATGAATCAGATCATCAATTGCCTGTCTTTCTCCTTCTGACTTATTTTACCTAGCATAACCCCCTCTAGTTCCATTCATATTGTCACAAATGACAGGATTTCATCTTTTTTTTTTTCAGGGCTCTGTAGTATCTCGTTGTATATATACCATACCTTCCTTACCTGTTCATGTCATCATGGGCATTTAGGTAGTTTCCAACTTTCGTCTATTATAAATCATTTTGCAATAAAATTGGGGTGCGCACATCACAGACAATTAGTGTTTTTGTGGTTTTGAGTAAATATTCAGAAGTGGAATGGTAGAATAATATGAGATTTCCATTCTCAAGTTTTTGAGGAATCATCTTACTTACCAAATATGTTTTTAATCTCTATAAATTTGTTGAGATGAGCTTTGTTCTCCAACATACAGTTTATCCTTGAGAATGTTCCATGAACACTTGAGAAAAATGTGAATTCTGCCGTTGGTGGATAAAGAGTTCAGCAAATTTCTATTTAACAGATCTGTTCAAGTTGTTGTTTAAAGCTATTGTTACCCTGTTCATTTTCTGCCTGGTTGATCTGTCCATTGTTTTAAGTGAGGTACTGAAGTCTGCTACTATTATTGTGTTGCTGTTGATGTCTATGTTTAATTCTGTTAACAATCACTTTATATTTTGATGTTCCTTCATTTGGTACATATATATTAATGTTCTTGCCAAATTTACCCCTTTAATTTTATGTAATATCATTCACTGTCTTTTGTTACCTCCTTTAATTGGAATTCTATTTTATCTGATATGTGTGACCCTCCCTGCTTTTTGGGGTTTACCATTTGACTGCAGGATAGTTTTCCAACCATTGATTTTGATCTTACATTTATCTTTCAAATGTTGGTGAGTCTCCTCTATGTAGCATAAAGTTATGTTTTTAAACTATTGAGCCATTTTATGCCTTTTGATTGGTGAGTTCAATTCATTTATATATATGTGATTAGTGATGTGTAACTGTTTATTAATATTTTTGTTTGTTTGTTTTCTGGGTATTATTGCAGGCAAAATCTTTATTCTTTTTCTCTTATAAGGTGCTTTTACTACATATGATGTGTTTGGTTTCCCTGTTTATTTTCTTCTTTATTTTTTCCCTGAAGTTATATTTTGGGGTTAACCTGGGGTTTACATCTAAGTTTCTATTCTTATAACCTCTTTTAACTTGAAGCAAGTTCATCTTGACCTTATTCTAACAGACAAATTTTTATTCTCCTCTTTCCCAAATTTTATGTTTTTGATGTCTTTCTATTTCTCAGTGTGGTTTCTTCTCATTTTAAAGAAATTCCTTTTGTATTTCTTGTCAGTCTCGGTTGGTGGTGACAAATTCCTTTAACTTTTACTTGTCTATAAAGCTCTTTATCATTCCTTCAACTCTCAGTGATAATCTAGCAGGGTAGAGTATCCTTGCTTGGAAGTCTTTTTCTTTCAGTGCTTTCAGTTCATACCATTTCCTTCTTATTTGTAAAGTTTCATCTGAGAAATTTGCCGAGAGTCTTAAGTTGATTCCTTTATATGTAACTCATTTTTTTTCTAGCTGTATTTAGGATTCTCTCTTTATCTTGTATTTTTGACATTTTAATGATGCTGTGTCTTAGTGTAGGTCTGTTTGGGTTTCTTTTGTTTTGAACTCTGAGTTTCCTGAATTTGGATATCTGTTTCCTCCCACAGGATAGGGAAATTGTCAGCTATTATTTCTTCAAATATTGTTTCTTCCTCATAATTACTCTCTTCTCATTCTGGTAACCTATGATGCAAATGTTGTTGCTATCTATATTATCCCGTAATTCTCATATGCTATCTTCCTTTCTTTTAATTCTTTTTTCTCTTTACTAATATGTTTGAATACATTTCACTACCCTATCGTCTGTCTTATTGATTCTTTTCGCAACTTCCAACTTCCTGTCATGTGCCTCTATTGTGTACTTTAGCTCCATGAATTCTGTTTGGAACTGCCTTGTATTTTCCCTATCTTTGCTGTAGTTTTTATTTTGTTCTTTTTCTGTTTTTCTGATTTCATTATCATTAAAACTGTTGCTTTAAAGTATTCATCAGGTAGTTAACTTAAGTCTATTGCATTCAGATTTTCCCTTGGGTTTTGTTTTGGTCCATCATTTCCTGAATATTCTCTGTCTCTTTGATCTGCTTAGCATTCTGTATTTATTTCTAAGGATTAGGCTTTCTTGGTATGAAGACCTTATTTTAGGGTATCAAATTACATAGCCTAGATCTGGGTGTTGGTCTGAAATGCTGAGCCTCCTTAAATTGTTTGATCTTGGTACCCCTCAGGATCATTGAAACACTTGAGTTTTCCCTGTGTTGAGGCCTGATGGACCAAGCTGCAGGGTTGGAATTGATGTAGGGAATGCAGAGATTTCCTGTATAGTCATAAGCATGAACAACAGGATGCAAGGGGAGAGACATAAGAGTTGTAGACCCAGCCCAGGGGGAGCCCACTGTCCCAATAGAAGTCACAGTAGAGAACTAGGGACTTTTCTTAGCAAGTCCACTTCTCTGTGAAAATCTTTTACTCCTCCAGAACAGTACAGACCAATTTGGAGGCTAGTAAATAAACATGCAGGCTTGGGGATGGAAGCTCTAGGGACTACAAAGAAGACAGAAAAACTATTTAGCTATAGCCCAGACAGGTGAAAGCTGCTCTTCCAGTTATCTTCACTGAGTCAGAACATGGAGCTCTCCTTGCCCAGAACCAGTTAACTGTCTACATGGGTGCTGCTGTCCTGACTGGCTGTCTTTGGCAGCCTGCAGAAAAGCAGCTGTGAATGCCAACAGTTCTGCCCACGTGTGCTAATGGCAGAGAGTGTGTTTCCCCATGGGGGCTTCCATGCAATAGTGACCTCTAGCTGGCAGGGTCTTGGTTTGTAAGGAGACTATGCCTCTTTTCATCCTTCTCTGAGATTTTTGGTTCAGTGGCCGAAAGACAGTTCTGAGGTATGGCGGCATTCACTGAAGGAGAAAGCCCTTCAACTCTCAGAGAGTGTCTGTATCACTGGTCTCTTCCTGTGTCTAGGAAGAATAGAACATTGTGGTGCCAAGAGAGACTGGCTTTTCCTGCCATTTATCTCAGTGTGTTTTCTTTGTCTTTATGGAGTTACTGGTCTCAATTTCTTTTTAATGACATATTGGCTAAATAGTTTGAATATAGCTAAGAGGAGGGGGTGAACTCTACGTTTAATAGTCTGCCGTCTTGGAACTAGATCCAGGACAAACCATTTTTATTCAGTGATTTTGTTCTTTACAAAAACTCTAGGAAGTTGTTATATCAATAATTATTATCTACATTGTACATATGCAGAAATTGAAGTACATTATGGCAAGTGAGTTTTCTAAGGTTAATTGTGAAGCCAGAACTTGAGGCTCCTGCGTCATAGCTCTGCTAGCACACCTTTCTGTTTTCTCTAAGAGGAGCAAGAGGAGCAATAAATATTCCGTGCCCCCGCATACCCACCCCTTATGTTCTCAATACGTGTCAGAGAGCAGGGCTCTGTATTGCTGGCTATGTGGAATAATGTGCTGTCATAGTAAAATCTCATTCTAGCATAAGGCTTTACAGAGAGACATTTTGCATAACAAAGTCATTCTTATATCCCAGAGGGAATGGTCTACAGTAATAGCATTTTGTTGATCTGGTCACAACAAATAATCTACAATTAATAACACTATGTAACAAATACATTTTCTCTTGCCTCTTCATGATACATGCAATCTCTCAAATAAAATACTTGTTGGTTTATTGATCAATTATTGTTTAATTTTTGCTTTTTAAAAAAGCAGTCAATGGAGGATTGTATTTTGTTAGAAATGTAGGTGAGAGGGGAGATTTCCAGTTCTATAACAACCTATCTCTGCTCTCAGTCTTCTAGGTCAACTCTCTGAATATTTCCCAGCCTCCATCTTTCACTGCTTAGAGTCTACTCTACAGAAAAAAAAAAAAAAAAAAAGCAAAAAATCCACCACTATTGAAGCCTTAGTTATATTTAATAATCATGAAGGTAGGAAGAAACATAGGGAAGACCTCTTCTTATTTCTGAAGTCACTTCAAAACATGGAAACTCTGTAAATGTTTAATTATTTTTCTTTCTTTTTATTTAGTTTCAGTTCATACTAAAAGTGAGCATAGCTTATAAAAAACAAGCAAAAAGACAAATAAAAATCATATTATGGTACAAAATAATTTGATTTTTTACAATGCTTGTTATAATGAAGTTTGATTGGTATCTCTCCACAGTATGTACTTTTTCAGAATAGGAAAATAGGCAGTTAATGCTATCCTATTCATACCTAGGTAGTTTTTGAACAGTGTTTATTAATTTTCCTTTTTAATCACCTTTCTCCAAAGTGTTCCTCTTCTTTAATCATTATCTGTTTTATATGTGTGTGCATACACACACACACACACACACATTTATGCATAGAAGTGTGGACTTGTTTTGTAATGTATTTGAATTGAAATAATGACAAAACCGATGAGGGACGGTGAAGTAAATTATAAAATGTAACTTTCATTCAGCTGGAAAGTCCTAAATTGGTTTTGATTTAATTTCAAAAGCAAGTTGTTATAGCCTCCATGTGCAAATGGCAATCCTGAACTCAGAATTAGAACGTTAGTTCTCAAGGCTACACTCACACAGAATTTCCAGCCTTTGTCAAACCCTGAGCTTAGTAACTCTTAGCATTCCTATGTACTCAGTGCTATTATTTTTTCATTGTGCAGATTTAAAGAAAATACTGAATGAGGGATTAATTACATAGCATAAATGCATGCAATTAGATTTAATGAAACTGGGATTCAAATCCGTATTTCTTGCACTGCAAGCTCTGTTTTTAAACACAGAAAAACAGTGATAAATCCTAGTGGAGATGGGTTAAGAACAATCAAACCAATGCATAATGGAGGAGGTTTTAGGAAATACAATGCTCTTTTTCTGAATTAAAACATGATAATATAGGTAAGTGAGTATAAAGTTTTAGACTAGTTTCTCAATATTTTTGTTATCCCCTATTGAAGTCCTCTTAGACACTCTTTTTCCTAATTTAACTCCACAGGATATTCATCTCACAATATACTTCACTGCTATGTATGTATTGTGTATATATAGATTATATAGAATATAGACAGAGAAAAAGTAAGATTTTTTTCATACTTTTACATCCTGTTGAGAATGCAAGTTCTAGAATTATCTAGGTGGTGATAGGAAATAGTCTTAATTTTTAAATATGGAGCTCAAAGTATTAACTTTTTCTTGATATTTATGTTTCCATTCTTCTTTCAACTGTACCTGAAGGGTTTTCCTTTTTTGGATATATAAAAAGTAAATAAAATTTAGTCAATATGTAGACTTCCGTTTCATTAATTTTTGGACACATCTAATAGATTATTTGTTACTTTGTTTTCATTATCAGCATGTTAATACATACTATATTGACATAAGTAAATGCTGCTATTCAACTCCTCAGTTGACAATTACCTGAAGTGAAAGCACAGTATTTATTAGCGGATTTTCATGTAATAGCAGAAAGGATCAAAGTTAAAAATAAAGGTCTTAGAAGTAAAACAATTACCACTAACTAAAGAAAGTTTATATATGTAAGTAAATTACAAATATGCATTCAATTTTACTATAAAAGCATGAATAAACACTGTTCTGAAATTCATATTTTCTTTTTATATATTTATTGTTACTGCTTTATTGGTGGTGGCTCCAAAGGGTTCATAGTATTCTCTATTACTCTCTTTACAGTTTTATGGTTCTTCAATTGCATTACCTTCACTTTTCTAAAACTCTTAATTTCCTCGGAAATCATCATTATCTATCCTCAGAATTTGAAGTAATATATTTTTAAGATACAACTTCATGATTATTTGTTCCCTTACTCTCTTGACCCCATGACAAGTATCTGACTCTAAAGTTGGAGAGAGTCAGCATTTCCTGTCACAGTGGTGACAGAGGATAGAAAATGTTTCAGTCAAGTCTGCCTCTTGAAGGTATGGAATGGATGGGAGAGTTGTGGAATGAATGACAACAGATGACATAGACATTAATGTGAAATGATTTAAGTTTTTTGCAGTCAAGCTGCTCTATCACTTCATATTTTTATGACTTTAAAAATCTACATAACTTCATTCCACCTCAGAGGCCCCTTATAATAAATACTTTTAACATTAATAACAACAGAACTTATTATTTAAAGAAATAATTGTAAAAATAACTAACATTTATGAGACATATACCATATAACAGCTGCTATGTTCATTTAATCAATCAAGGAGTTCCTGAGAAATATGTATTAATATGATTATCTTCATTCTACAGATAAAGTCAAAGCAAACAAAATGTAGTTCTCTTGAATGGGATAGAAGGTCTAGGAAATAACGAGGTAAGATCTGAGGACAGTCTTAAGTTGAATGTCCATACTCTTAAAATTTGTACCATGTAAAATAGAATAGATGTCCCCTGAAGTTCCTTCAAACTCAACTAGTTTCTGATTATATGGTTTTTCATATTCTATGCAATCTTTATTCACAACACTGAAAAACATCTTCTTGCATTTAATAATGGTGAAAACTTTCCTTCAGTGAATATCTAGAATAAAAGGGAAATAGGACATGACCACAGAATCAGAGAATATTCACAGTGTGGCTACTTTTTAAGAAATACATTTTAAACTAATTTTCCTTTCTTGGACATGTTTTTCATGTTGTTAACCCAACAGTGATTGACCATCATCATCAACAAAAATTTGTGAGGAAGAGATAGTATGTGTGAGTGTGAGATTAGGGTTAGAGCAAAAATGGAAGAGAGAGAGAGAGAGAGAGAGAGAGAGAAGAGAAAAATAATTATAAGGAGAACCATCTAAAAGAGATGCAGAAACAAGAAGGAAATAATTCATATATTATTATGGATAAACATTTCAGAGAATATTTATTTTGAACAGATAATGAAAGTTTAATGGAATTGATGACTTATAAGTCTGGTATTAAGAGTCATACCTAACACCTCTCTAAAAAGTTAAAATAATTATTTCAATAACCCCAAAGATTAAAATTCTTCTTTATTTACTTATAAAATTTCACAAAATCTAATTTGCTAAGTTTCTGAATTTCCTAGACCTATTGCTTGCTATGATGTCAAGAAAATTCCGTGTTCTCCAACTTCTCAGAGCTTGTGGTCTAAATGATATCCCATTGACATAAAAAAAAAAATCAAAGCTAGGGATAAAGTAGTTTTTCCTGTCATAATAAAAAGAATGCAATATTGTTCAATAAAGCAGATATTTTGAGGAACCATCCTGTTCTTCAAAATGTTGGTCTATGAATAAATGAAGTAACAGGACTATTTGGCAGGATGCTATAAAGCATTCTTTGCCTTTAAAGAGAAACCCTGCTTTCTTTCTAACAAAGTCTACTTTTTGCTTATGGCATATGTTCCAAAAGAGTGGACTGAGCCTGTATACTACCTTGGGACAAAACCAGAACACAACACTGTTGATTAGGTGTAAACTCTTTGCTTCTGCTTCTGCAGTAAGGAGAGAGAGTCTCAGCTGGAATAAGCTGCTCTAAATTTCCAGCCCTTCAAATGAACCACCAGACGAGAACTACTCACAACAGATACCGACTTTCCATGCAAAAGGATTCATTGTATGTGCAAAACATTTCATAGTGTTCCAGTCACAGTTCACCAGTGGTTATTCCAGAAAGCATCTGTCTGAACCACTAACCTGGGCTTGTTAAGCAAATTGCATTAGGCATTCCTTAGTTGGTTTTGCAAATTTCCTGGACAAAGGATACAAGATTTGAAATTCTTGTGTATTATTATCAATAGTATTCTCAAATATACAAGGTATAGTGAGGCCTATAGTTGAGGTCTAGTTTCTTCTGGGACTGGTAGTGATTTCATAGAGGAATGTAAATTTCTCCAAGTGTGTTTTTTTGAATGCCCAGAAAAGGATATTTGGTTAAATAAATAACTTTGGGAAGAAATATTTAATGTGTATCTCAGGAATGTCTAAACACTCCAATACATTGAAGGTTCTCTGTTATACTGTAGCAAAAATAATTGCTTCAGTATATTTTAAGGTAGAATTTGCTCAGTTAATTTGATTTGGTGTTTGTGGTTTTATTTTGTTTGTTTCTATTTTACCTTGTGACATGTAATACCTAAAGGAGACTTGGTGCCTCCAGAGAACTCTGAGACATGAGGACATCTGGGGAACAACTAGGATTGGGACTTGAAAGAATAGCATCACCTGTAACATATCTCTGAGCTCAATTTTACTTCTCAAACTCAGTTTACTTTTCTGCCAATTTCGGGTAAAAAGTATTCTGTCAAATATGATACAGAATTTGCAGAAAGAGCTACTGTTGAATAGCTTTGAAAGCACATTAAAATTTAAAAGCAATATGTGCATATATACTTTTATTTCTCTGGATCTTGTCTTCAGCATAATTCTAAATATATTACTGAAGGTTCTTCTGTTGTTTGTAACTCTCATCTTTATGAGAACGCCTTTACTAAAACAATCATTTACAGCTGGCTAGATCCTGTGAACTCTTTAAGTTAGCCAGGATTTTGTTCTGCTTTTGTAAAATTTAGAGTGCCATTGATGTAAATAAATCCAGAAGTATAACTTGAATGTATATTCAGGTAAACATTATACAAGATTTACCCCTGGGTAGTGGTGATTGAGTACAATTGTAGCTACTTTATGATGCTGATCTTGGTGAAAGGATTTACTCCCTTTAATTATGTAACTGTCTTATATCAGATTTTTATAATCTGATACACTGCTGATGTTTGGAAGAAGAGAACAAGTTCTTGGCAAATCAAGATTCATGACATAACAGGCAGCTATATTGTATCAATTGACACATAGGGCTGTAAAAAGAAAAATATTGGCACATTCCCTTGTTTTCTTAAGATTTTTTTCTTAAACATGTGTAATGATTGATGTTCCTTGATAGATTGGAGTTGTAAGGCCTGAATTCCAAATTACGATGCCTGTTATTGGATAAATTGTCAACAGATTGATAGAAGTGCCTGATTATAGTTCAAATACCTGGAATTTCCCACTATTCAATCAACTTACAGAGTTAATAACAAACATTTCTGCTTAGCTAATCTTGCCTTCAATCAAAACAACAGCAAATCTAGCTTTCATTATAAAGCATAAACATTTGCTACACAATGTGTTAATGCCAGTAATACACAGCTAAATTATTGCGTATGTTTTACTTTTTCTCTAATTATAAGCAATCCTTAATCAAATACTATTTAATCTAACAGATTTACTCCAAGACTTGTATTAAATTATCTCCTTCTAAATTTGCAAAATTTCTGTTTCTTCTACCTTGTGGTTTTGTGATGCTCAGGTATATAAAAGACCCCAACTTCAAAACTTCAAATACTTTTTCAGATAAACAATGTCTAGACAAGTGATATTCTCTAGATATTCATTGAGGTCTATAGATGTCTTTTAAAACAGGTCTGATTTGAGACTTTCTGTGTCCTGAGCATTTTCTTTTTTTTGAGATCTCACCACTCATCATGCCAAATAGCCACATCAAACACTACATTTATATAGGTTGTGATGCAGCTGTTTTCTGAATGTTATGCTATATTTTATAGATGTCATTGAATAATTGTTAATTTTAATTTCTTAATTTTATTTTTTATATTTGTTACCTGTATTGTTTCAGTTCTTAAGCATCACATTTGTAGGTTTTTGAAACCTCAAAAATTTTAAACACTAGAGAACCTAAATGATAAAGTGTTTTATTCTTAGTGTAGAATGCATATTTCCCATATCATCCTATTCTCTACGCTTCTCTCTCACCTTCAGCCAGCATTTCTAGCAAAATCCATCCATTTTTAGGGTCAAACTTGAACTCCATTCATAAAGACAACATTACCATTTTCCTCCATTTATGTATTCCAAGAATGAGAATCTGCAGTTGAATTTTGTTTGTCACATTCTTCCATAATTGTTTTCTAGGGGGTGCTCTATTTCTTCCAGTAGCCTGTGAATATTCTGTGAAGATGAGTTGCAATTGTATTTTCTTTCTCCCTGCAGAAATGGACACATGTTTAAGTGTGTGGTAAATAGAAGTTTAGGGTACTGTTTTGGATTTAACCATCTCCCTCTAATTTGTTCTAGAGGTACACACAGTGCAGTGTAGGTTTAGAGAATGCATGGGGGCACATGCTTGTCACCTTGCCCCTTGAGTGACCTACTCCCCTCACATAGCCCAGGGGACAAGTGATCAGAGAAATATTATATAAGGTACATGATGACCCTTAGTTTTCCACAGTTTATTTTCTACTAGTATAGAGGGTGTGGGAACTAGGACATAGTTGTTTACTGATTGCTACACAGTTGATTAAGTGAAGATTATAGAAAACCTAAGGAATATTCTTGCCTCCTCTCTGACTAACTTCCAGGGGCCCACAGTTGACTTGGAGAGGTCTAGCTACAGATATGGGAGATTTCCCCTACCAATGGCCTTTTCCACCTTGACCTCAACTTTTATGCATTTGCTGTCTTGTAGGAGGTCTAGCAACAATGCCAAGCCTGGCTAGGACAGCCTCCATTTTATTCTTTTCCATGTGCTCTGGTTTGACCCCTGCCAAATTATTAGAAAGGAAAGCTTTAGGTTTATTTTGAAGCTAGCAATCTCTGTAGGTTTAGCTATGTGCCATATGTGAAAATCTCTTGGGATCTGGAATAAAGTTGGATGGTATTTTCAGATAATTATTCCTGAATTGTAGTCTCCATCCCTCCCCTCCCCTCCCACACACTATGAATACATATCACATACACCACAGATGGCAACACACGAGGAGCATGTACATCTATTACATATACTGCATACTCATCAAACACATCACACACACAGAGCTTCTGTTACTGTAACATATCTGGAGTCCCAGAGATATTGCTGTGAAGACTTTTTATAAAAAGAGTAAAAAAAGCAGCCTTGAGCCCCATGTATTTGTGCTATTTGCATTGGGCCTATCACTTAGATCTTGTCTTGTCGTGTGTACTATGTCATATAAAGTTTGAAAACTGTTCTGTAAGGTATCACCCCAACTGATAGACAAGAAAACAGCATTCAGGCACCATGGGAAGTTAGTAAATGTAGATACTTGGTAACTTCAGCAGCTTTGGTTTTGATGTCCTCTCATACTTTCTGCAGATAATTTTTTCTCAGGTGGCTTTGTCTCAAGATCTCTCACTGTAAAAGCCAGGAAAGATTGGATAAACTCCTCCCATAGAAAAGAAGGTAAAGAAATATAGTAGGTTTCTACTTCCAAGATTTCCAGTCACATGAACTCTCTTGTGCTTTTCATAAAAATGCTGAAAGGTTGCAAGCTTTACACATGGTGTTTCTTTACCTAGACTATGTTCTTCCTGTATGTGTATTTTTTATCTATTTATTAATTACCATGCTTTTGTGGCTCAGTTCAAGTTGTACTTCCTCAACTGGGTATTTTTTCACTTCACAATCCAAGTTAGAAGGCCTAGTTATGTTCACTTTCCCCTTTAGGAAGTTTCTTTATAGTTTCAAAGACACTTCAGCATCTTGTATTTAATTTGCTCTGAATGTCTAGTCCCTCTGGTGTGTGTATTCCAGTGGAATAGGGCACACACCTGGTTTTTGTTGTCGTTTTATCAACACTTCTAATAATGCCAAGTAAATGGTAGGCTTTCAATGAAGATATTTGAATAAATGAATTAGTAGATCAGTAAAAGAGTCCCTGTTCTTCACAGACTCTCTCTCTCTCTCTCTCATATGTGCATTTTAGGTACTGTTTTGGGGAGGCATTCTTTCATGGGTTTCAGGGAATTAAATCATGAGTTTGGCTTAGGGTTTCAGTTAAAGATATAAATCACTTTTATGGGATAGGCGTGTTTGTAAAATTCAATTAAAATTCTCTATGCCTAATGTGTTAGAGATTTTAGAAGAGAAAAAGACCATATTTGTTTGGGATCTTAAGAAAGACTGTGAAGGAGATGACGCTTAATATGGGTCTTGTGATAGACATTTGTTGCTTCATTGTTTATTTCCTCCGCCACACCCCTTTTTCCTTGGAGCAACTATTTCTGTACAAGCTTAATCGTGTGATGCTGATGTGACTTTCACTTCCATAGCCCCTGCATTCATGCTTTCCCTATGAGCCATATGCAACGATTCATAATGTCCTACTCAACTGATAAAGCTGGGATTTTCTTATTTCCTTGGAAATTTTCAAAATTTATAAGTGGAAAATCAGAAGTCTTTGGGTATCAAATAGTTTAAGGGTGGTAAAGCCATAGCTATTTGCATTTCTGGACTCCACCATCCAGGGATGTTTTCTTTTAAAAAGAAATGAAGTAGGCAGCAAAAAGCCAGGAAGAGAGATGAGCGAGGGAGTAGATCAGAGTGAGGGAGTAAATCAGAATGAGAGAGTGAAATGAGAGCGATGGGTCATGATGATATCATCTGAGTTGGTAGACCCAGTGAGCCGGAGGCAAATTCCAACTCTGTGCTTCTCTCATTGTGTAAGTAAATAGTCTTTGTTATTTGTTTGCCTTCACTGAAGGTGCTTTCAGTAGTGTTGCTATTGCTTGCAACTGAATAATAAATTTGTTAAATTTTAATCAAATGGATTAGTTGACAGTCTTATGGAGAGAATTAAAAAAGCAAAGACACCAAAGTGTGGGGTGGTGGTAGAGGCTTGTGAATCATGGAATGTATTCAGGAAAGATCATAGTACCCAAGGTTGTTCTATTTCTCTCATCATCAAGTTTTAGGTATTATTTTCCAGGTCTGTGTCTTCCTTCAGCTTCCCACTAGCATTTAGAACAATGCCTTGGGAATACAGGAAACCTGATATATGTCTGCTGAATGAATGAATTATGGAAGCAAGTGAAATTATAATTTGATAAAGTTTGATTAACAAGACTATTTAAGATTCTGGTTTCTGAGAGTTAGGATTGAATAACAAACTCATAAAGTCTTTAGAATCAAACCCATATGAATTTATATACTTCCCCTGCATTCATTACTTTTATGAACTTGGAGAGTTTCATTGCCTCTTCTATAAAAGTGAACACAGTAAAATCCATACTCAAAGGGTTGAGTGGAGTGCACTTTGGGCTATGTGAGACAATCTATATGAGACAATCTATATGAAATGTTTCTAGAAATGACTGGCTTATAATAAGTACTCAGGAATGGTCAACTAAAGTTCTAGAATGCTTGAAGGATTTTTTTTTTTTTTTCTGAATCCATCTTGTAAGATAGGCATTCTCTTTATCATCTTTACTGAGGAGTCATCTATATGTTTTGAGTTCTATTCAGACCTCTGCACATTAGCATGTTTTTTTTTTTCCTATGTCTTATTTCTATATTTGTACTTATTCAGATTCAGTCAAATTCCTGAAAATAAAATTCAAAGTTCTTATAATGACCTTCGCGTTTGTACATGATCTGTCCCCCCTTTTTCTTCTTTAATCTAGTCTCTCATCATATGCACTTTTCCTTGTTCACCCCTTTCAGTTCTCCTGACTTCTTGCTGCTTCTCTTTTCTCAAATCACAGCATTTCAATTAGCCCTCTCAAGATAACCTATTTAATATGCAAGCTACAGCTCCTCCTATATTCTACTTATTCTTTCCCTTGTTTCCCATTGAATGATTCAGTTCTATATGCTATATTGATCCCTTAGTTTGTTTATTGTTGAGTGTTTCCCTTTGCTAGAATGTCAGTTCTTCAAGGGTAGAGATCTTTATTGTTTCTTGTTCACTAATATAACCTATGAATTCACAATAGTGTCTGCTAGTAGTAGATTCTTAATAAATATTCATTAAGTAAATGAATAAATGAATACACACATACATAAAAGGAAGGGAAGATATCACCGTATTTATTTTGAACTACATCATATTAAATACTCTATACAGGGAAAAAGATGATCATCAAAATGAAAAGACATCCTACTGATAGGGGAAGATATTTGTATATCATATATTTGTCAAGGGATTAGTATCCAAAATATATAAAATACTCATACATCTCAACAACCAAAAATGTAAAGAATTCCATTAAAAATATAAAAGATCTAAATAGACACATCTTCAAAAAAGACATATAGATGGCCAACAGGTACATGAAAAGATATTTCTCATCTCTTGTTATTAGGGAAATGCAAATCAAAGCAGCGGTGTGATATCACCTCACACCTGTGAGAATGGCTATTAAGCAAAATACTGGAAACACAAGGATGTAGAGAGAAGGGAAGTCATATTCTGGTGGTGGGTGTGCAAAATGGTGCAACCATTATGAAAAACTGTATTGAGGTTACTTTAAAAAAATTGAAAGAGAAATTCCATATAATTACATCTCCCACTTCTGTGTCCTTACATGAAAATCACAAAAACACTAATTCAAAAAGATCTATGCACACTTATGTTCATTACAGAATTATTTACAATAACAGAATTAGAAACAACCTAAATGTCCATAATCAGATGAATGGATAAAAAAGATGTGGTTTATATACACAATGGGTACTACTCAACTTTTTTTTTTAAAAAAAGTGAAATCCTGCTACTTGAAAGAACCTAGATGGACCTAGAGGGAAATATACTTAAATGAGGTAAGTAAAAAGAGAAAGACAAACAACATATAATTTAATTTATATGTTGCTTATAAATAAACAGAAACATAAACTAAACCAAACAAGACTGGACTTTCAGTCAATAAGACCAAACTAGTGGTAAGAGAGTTGAGGAAATGGAGTGAAAATGATAAATAACCTGGTGAAAGATAGGGCAGTATTGGTATCGGTGAACTTGATGTGTTTTACACAGATGCTGACTTACAGTGATGCACATTTTAAACCTATATAATGTTATAATGCAATGTTACTTAATGTTGTTTTCAAAAAACGAGGAGTTGGAGACAATCAGCAGACTCTGCTAGGAGCAGGTCCTCACACCTATGATGAGGAATGATTTATTCTCATGTAGAAAGGTCAGGGTACAATGAGAAAGAAAGAACAGAATGAAATACTGTGCTAGAAGTCTTGAGTAGCAGGGAACACAGCTTCAGACTTGCTGGTCAGCAGGAAGGAATGTCTTGTTTTTTCTTCCAGAAAGTATACACACACGCCTCCACTCCCAAACCTGATCACCATAAAGTCACTAAATTCAAGATTTAGCTCATGTACCTCATTTGCTGTCCCTGAACAAAAACATTTGGATCAGATCTTTTTAGAAGCCTCCTAGGAAGATGACTAGATGACATTTATTGGAAACTCTAAGGATTCCAGATTTTGTATTCTGACTACTTTGATTGCTTGTCCAAAATTATATACTATTACACAGGATTCACTTTTATATTCTCTAATAAGGGTTTAATCTGGAAGTTATTGACAACCAGATCTTATGCTTCTCTGTTATTTGCAGCTCCTAACATATTACTGAGGATATAGAGGCTGTGTCAAGGAAAGAACTGGCCAATTAACAATAATAGATGCTTTATAAAAGCATGTTTGATTTATTGTTATTTCGTTTTTTGGGTTTTTTTTAGTATATCACGGAGGGTTTATCAGAAGTTCACTTAATATAGGTGATCTTTCAGAAATAAAATGTCCAGGGCAAAAGGGGACAAGAGATTCAATGGCCATTTCACAAAGAAAACTGAAGTCTGCATCTTGTTCTCATGTGTATAAAGAAATATTGTGGTCTGGGTCCCCAGATTAGTAACCAAACTAGCTTTCAGATTCTCTGACTTTAGACAATTTGAATGGACATTAAGGCCAGTTTCTCCCACCTGTTGCATCAGTGCTTTTTACTGCTATATTCTTTAAAGTCAATGAAAGAAATAACAGAACACTTTTTAAGTTCTGCACCTTGTGTTTGGTCTTCAGTGCAACTTAGGACGCTACCAGCAGTGGTCATATTAATTGACCTTTGCTTGGCTAAAATCTAGTTTAGAAGAATCTGTTTCTTCTGTTTTACCTTCAGCCAAATTCCAAATCTCAAAACATCTGCTGAAAACAAAAAATGATGGGTACCTGGAAAAGAAAAGAACTGCAGTAGGTGAATATATCACTTACCACTCCTCATGCCTAATTATCCAGAAATCTATAGTGGTGTCATGCATATTTGCTTCAGAAGCTATTTGCTCTTTCAGACTTCCCAGTTCAAAAGCTGACTGTGCATTAACACACCCTTGTTCTTTGCCGCTTCTTTACTTAGGTTGTTTTTCTTCGCTTTAAATTTTTTTTCCTATTTTATGTATTATGCCTTTTTACCACTTGATCTTCATTTTTTCCTCCAAAATAGGCACGTGTGTGTGTGTGTGTGTGTGTGTGTGTGTGTGTGTGTGTGTGAGAGAGAGAGAGAGAGAGTGTGTGTGTGTGTGTTTGGATCCTACAGTAACTGAGCAACTTCAGTTTAATAGAATTTCAAACTTGCCTTTGGAGATAGGAGCAGTTTTCCTGGGCAGAGAGGAAGAAATATAGCTTTAATGAAGCAGAGAGATAGTGCCAGTGAGGAATAAGATGCTTCAATTTTAAGTTTTCTAGTATATATGTCCAAAATCTGTCCCCAAAATTGTTTTCATAAATGCCACATAACCCATCATGGACAAAACAAAGCAAACAGAGAAAAGAAATGTTCAAACTAGTAAAATAATTGGAATAGTTCTCAGGTTGGAGTTTTAATTTAACTTATCAAAGTGTTAATATGGATCATCAATAGAGGGAAATGGGCTGGTGTTAATCCATTTTTACGGTCCTCTTTAGAGAGTCTCAATTTAATAGCTGTCGAAATAAATCAGGTTTTGGTGAAATAACAAAGGTGAAATTGCTGTAGAGAGGAGAAAAAGATAAAATGAAAGGATCTTTGAGAAATAACAAAGGTCTTCATAACAAAATGAGCTGAATCTGGTTAGATCTGGTTAGAAATATTATAATTAAACTTTTTAACCCCAGTACATAGAAAACATGATGAATATTTGTTGGATGAATCTATGGAGGGAAGAAAGGGAGGTGAAAGGGAATGAGAGGAAGGGAAGGAAGGACCCTGTTTTCAGGTCCTGTGAAATTTCAGTATGTGAAGTGACACATTGTTTTGTTTCTTGGAGTAAAATCTTCAAGAATAATTTGCCAGTAAAAGAATCCTAAAATGCCACCCCACTATAGTACTCCAGAGTTCTTCTTTATTACGTTCCAAACCCCTCAGCCTCTGACCCACTAATTGAAAAATTGTGATCCCTGACTGGAGATTAAGTGAGGGGTCAAAGGCAAGGTATGTTATGTAACATAAGGAGGTGGAATAAAATCTGTACACTTTCTTTCCCATTGGAAGATCCCATAATCCTATGGGCAGGGAATAGGGCCCTCGAAGAACACTGGCATTGGAGTTCACGGAGTTTGTTAAGACACACTTTCACTTCCTTTGATTCAAATTTCCATAGGCCATCTGTGAGAGCAACTTTCCTGTCCTCTCTCCCACTGATTACTCATGGTTCTCTAAGGAATATATCACTTATTTCTCTGGTAAATACAAGACCCATCTGGGTACACTCACACCAGAGAATTCTTTCCTCTTGGATCCACTTGCTGTCAAAGGGTATCTTCTGTCAGCTCTCAAGCACAAGGTGGGAGAGAAGATTATGATCATCCACCTGTGCCAGCATCTGGATGGGATAAGGCCAAAATGTCTCATTAGCAGAGGCCATTATGACAGCAAATCCAAGCCAGATTTTCTAGTATCACTTTTATGATCTTCACAGTAATTTGCTGTGAAGACCTTAGGTAAATCTTGCCTCTCTCCTGAAAAAAAAAAATCAACTCTAAAAATGATTGTTGTGAGAAAAATAAATAAGACAATGGTTAAAAAATGCTTGATTCAGTGCCTAACACATCATGTCTTTTATAAGCTGCAGCTGAACCTTATTTGTAGTTCCAGCCATGACTCTTTTGTAGCCAGTATTCAACAAATATGTGTTAATTCACTACTGTCAAGTATTGTGCCCAAGATTAAATCAGGTAGAAAAGCAAGATTTTTAAAAGTATCCTTCTAATCTTAATTACTTTTTTATATAACTTACTCCCCACTCACCCCACAAACCTGAAGCAATATAGGAAAAGCAAAGTGTTAATTTAGGCAGTTTTGGGTGACGTTGATTAATGCAGAAAGATATTACTCACTAATTACAGACAGAACCCCCTCATTTGAACTCAATAACAGTTTTAATTAAAATTCTTAGACTCCCAAAGCATGGCTCCCTTAACCTGGTTTAATTATTTTGTGGGTCTTGCCTATGACCTTGCATTAATTTGCATGGTGCTAAACATGTTTCTCTATTTGTCTGCCTATGTGCTATTATGAGGGAATTTCACATTTTAGCTAAAATCAACATTAACCGAAGATGCCAGCTGATTAATTGGGCTTAGAGATGTGTCACACATGCACTTAAAATGCAAATAAATGGTGGACTTTAATGGTGAATATTTAATAATAATGTGTGATATTTTAGCTTGTTCATTTAATTTTTATTAAATGTGAATTTGTGAACTCTATACCATTTAAATAGATCAGTACCAAAAAGCTGTCTTCTTTGAAAGAATTTACACCTTTGTTCTTGGAAGATGGTGCACAAATCAAATATAAGTCTATATTAACACTTAAAATGAATGTGCCTTATTTTAAAATTTGAAATCAATTGCAAACAGAGAAGCAACTCTTGAAATTTACCCTGCAGACACATTCATATATGTACAAGAAGATTTCACACAGAACTGTTTGTAATAAAGAAAACCTGAAATTATCTGAATGTCTATCAACAGTAAGCATCTCTGCAACAATGCAAGCACATAAGTACATTCATGAAACCATATTCACAGTACACTGTGCAGCACTGCATATGAGTTGCAGAGCTGTAAAAAGAGAAACTGCTTGCTACAAGAACATAATCTATTTACCCACAGATATAGACTTAAAGAAAGGGAGATGATAGCAGAGGGGAAGCGTAGGCACAGCATGACTTACTGCAGCTTATCTCTTGCTCTGGGTTCCCCTACAGGCAAAGCCACTGCCAAAGACATTCTCCACCTAGGCAGGGCCCTCCTGGTGATGCTCAAGATGCTGAATTCCTGTTCTGCCACAAAGTTTGTCTCTCCCATTTTCTGTTACCATCCCAGAAGAACATAGACTGATAATCTGTAGATTCTCCATAAGGAAATGTTAAAACACTGGGGACTGCTGGTCTTGATCTGAACTCAGTCCCAGCAAGACCAGCTTCCTTCAAAGGAGAAAAAATAGAATTGGTACCCAGATATTCTTGATCAGCCTTTCTGCATCTAGCTCTCTGAGGGTCCCAGAAGCCCCCTCTCTTAAAATTATTTTTAAAAATAGAAGGAAGTAGTAAAAACATAGCAAATGTTAAAATAATATTATAGTAAAACTCATTAGACATCTATTCACTTCAAAAAGATTAGAAGAAAATATGTGCAAGTACTAGCAAAGTTAGACTTTGGATGGTGAGTTTAAATTAAGTTAAATTTTCTTTCTGTAGTTTTTTTTCTACATATTCAAGTTTTGAGTTTTTTTAAATTATACATGTATTACTTAATGGAATATTAAGGAATCCTGAATTAAAGTTAACAAATTATCACAATCAATCTATTCCTTCACAAATTTTCATCCTATAGTTAGAATAAACTACTTTCTGTTGAAAAATTACCAGAAAAAAAAAACCCTTTAATGTGTCATTCATTTAATTAATATAATACCTAATTGTTTCACAGATAACCCAGCTGATATTGAGCAAAACTTAAATATTAACCATTTCTCTTGGCCTCCTACACATACCTATGTACACATTTAGGTATAATAACAGTGAAGAAAAGCAATATTTTAAATATATGGCAAATTTTATGAAAATAAAAATCATAGGTAATTTAATAGACTTTTTTATTTAATTACATCTGTACATTTCAGACTTCTAAATTTTAAGATACAATCCTGTCAAAATAAAGACTTGGAATTTAAATCCCTCTAACCTATCTGAACACATATTATTAAGGAAGCATTCTCAAAAACAGTTTGATGAATAATTTCAAGTATAATCTGCTCTCAGAAGAGTATCACACATTTTAGGAAAAATTAATGAGAAATGGTTTAAGATATCCTAAGGAAGACGTAATAATGCCTTGTTTCAAAATACACCTGCTCACTTACTTAATGCCCATGTTTTAAATTTCTCCTGAAATCTAGAATTCATTCATGAGGTATATCAGAAGAAAAAAAATGCTTCCATGGTATTGCTTAAAATGTGTTATTAAACTCAATATTTTAGGAATAATAAATCATAAATTAATAGAATTATAATATTTAGAGACAATTCAATTTTATTACCTTATACACAGAAAATCATGGCTAAAAATTCAGATTCCTTACAATATGAATATTTAGTTCTTGGTCATATTAAAACAAAAAATGAAAAAAAAAGTTTTGAATCTGTTTTGCTTTGTCATATTCTTTAATGTTTTACTTTAGCTCAGTCTTCTACAAGCATGTCTTAGATTCTGTCATAAATACCTCCCAAGGAATGTAATATCTTCATCAAGAATATAACAACTTCATGCTATCTACTAAGTCTTTTAAAACTGTCTTTTATTAATCTTCCTTAGACTTCTAGGTCAATATTTTTTAGAACTGTCAGAAAGAGAAATGGCTAAATTGTAGGAAAATTTTATTTAATGGAATATGTTCCCTTTTTCTGATTTTCAGATACCTTGCCAGTTCTCTGCTATTTTTTTCAAGATTACTTATCCTGATTATATATAGCTTCCTCTGTATATCTATGATGTAACCCATCTGGTCTTGTAACTTCGTAATTATTTAAAACAGACATCCATAATCACCTTCCAAAGTTTCTAAAGTTTTTATTTCCTCTTATCCAAGTCTATCCTATCCTGTCCTTTCAGAGTGAAAATCCTACTTCGTTTTGTCAATAATGGAAAAAAAATAGAGATCCTAGTTTCTTCCTTTCCTGTGTAAAAATATCATGGTCTCATTGCATCCAAAGGTTTGGAAAATTCATAATTATGTTTGTTCGTTTGTTTTTAATATTCAGGTCTTACTCCAAAAGTTGTTATTTAACTATTCTTGCATTGGATTAAGAAATATATATTATAGAAAAACTGCAATATATTCACAAACTTGTGACTTGGTACCAGACTGAAAATCAGGAAAACATATCTTATATGATACTAGTGAAAACTTGGATCTTTGCTGATATTTCTGAACTATGGAACCCATGTCAATGGCCAACTATTCTCATGTACCTTTGGTAAGAATGCTAAGTACTTTTAAGATTAAGTTATTGTCAGCTGACTATTCTGTTGCTTGCAACCAGATGTGTTCCTCAATTATTTTTTTTTCAAATTGGATGGTATACAATAATAATAGCATAATTGTTTAAAATATTTTTCTAGATCTCCCCTTTTGAAATGACATTGCAGTTGATTTGGTATGAGAGCCAGTATCTATGTTTTTAACAACCATTCCAGAAGATCCTTAGGTCAATGTTTTCCTAACTTATATGATAAAATACATAAGAAAGCAAAACATTGTCAATTATCCTGAATCTTGACTCTCTCTTTTCACTTACTCTTTGTCAGTGAGGCTCTACAGTAAACTAGGAAAATTAAAGAACTGAGAATTTTTATAGGTGCTTCTCATTACCTCCCCTTCTGTTATATCTGGGTTCTGTCACTGTGAATCACTCTCTCCTACAACCATCCATTACCTTTCCCATTTTTTTTCCTTTCAGTCTTTTGCCTGCTGGAATTCTCGCTTTCTCTGGAATATTCACCTCTCATGTGTCACTTTCTCACTTTACAACTCCCGTTCAATCCTTCTGTTCCTCTTTATTCTATGATTGACTCTCCCCAAGAAGCCATTTGCAATCCCCTATTATGAAGAATTCTCTATAAAAATAAATTATATTGTGCTGTGTTTGGGAGATAAACTTGATGGAGTAAACAGCTGTACACAGCAGCTCTGTGCAAACAAGTTTCAAGCAAAATCCAACCAGCTGCTCAGCATGAATCCTCTGAGAGCTGAGATCAGCTGTTGTACTACCCAACAGTTGCCCTACAGAAAGCCAGGCTTGCTGGGAGAGAAATGAAATAACATTATCACCAGGTGATCAAAGCAGGGGTAGCGAAGTATATGTGTATTATCCAAAATAGTATGATGATCTTCCTTTATTCATATTGACATATTTCTTTTTGGGGCAAACCAAAATGATTTTAGGAGTTGTTTTGTTTAAAGAAGTACATTGATATTGGTACTGCTGAAGTACGCTGTTGCAAAAATATCCTTCTTTTTAGAATAAAACGTTAGAAGTTGATGACAGTAGTTAAAATCACCTCCCCCCTTAGAGGTTGTGGGCAAATAAAATATATTCAGATTCAACTTGGAGATGACGAAGATGTCACATTTGTTCTATAAAGATGTTTTACTTTTTTTAAAAAAAGATAACAAAATCTACTTGATGAAAAATTATGAATATGAAGGATTGATTTAAACCTTAATGGTTTTCTAATTTAACTTCTTTAATTGTTCAAATCATCTCTATCTTTTATTTAAGTGACCTCCAGGAAAAAGAATCCCTGTCTCAATTAATCTAATATATTTTGACTAGTTTTCTTATGTGAAGCTAAAATCAATCTTTTTTATTTTTTTAAATTTTCTACCTATCAGGCTTCTTGTAGTCAAAGAGAATAATTAAATCTTTGTTGACCCTTCAAAGCAAATGGATCTTCACACCACAGGATAGCATCTATTTTTCCTTATTTTAAGCTACACTTTACCTGTTTCTTTAATCAAATACCCTCAGTCCCTTCTAACATCCATCATTTGAACAAGTTCTATTTTAAATGTTTTAAAGTTAGGGCTCAGAATTATGGGACATATGCAAATTGATGTCATATAAATAAAGAATAAAGTAGGATTATTACTATTTTAATTTGTATGGGTATGAATTCCCATATTCGTTGATTTGTGATTTAGCATTTTGGCAATTCTTAGTAACTACTTTTTTACCCTAATATTATTTATTATTCCAACACCTTTCTATTGTTACATTTATGTAGCTGAGTATTAGTTCAAGTTTTTAATAGGCATTAACATTATACCTATTACATTTATCACAATATGCACTATATAAACATATTCAGATTTCTGTGAATTCTGATTTCATTTGTTCTTTCATCATCCATACTTAAGAAAGGAATGAGGATAATGTGTTAATGTGACATTATACATCTGTTTGAATAAAGAGCAAGATGATATGAAAGGGAAGAGCCCGTTCCCAAGAGTTCAAGGTCTGTGCTTAGTCCTAGCTCTTCTCACAAGAAATTCTGCTCCCCTTGGCAACTCATAATGATTGTATACCTCAGTTTCCTTTTATTAACAATAGAGGTTTATATTTTAATGATCTTTAATGTTTATTATAGTTGTTTATTATTTGTCAAAGAGATCGAGATCTTATATTCATTTATTTGTATATTCACAATCTTAAAATAGTTTGTGAGGTTGGTCTTGTAGTTCCAGATTTGTAAAGGACACAATGCTCAGTGAATAGTGTTGACTCACGTAAGTCACATAGCTAGTTTAATACCATAGACACATGTAAAATGGAGATTTCTGAATATTCTTGGCATGAAACATATTAAAAGCAGGTCTAGACAATGGCGTACTCCTGGTAAATAATTTAACTTAACCTAATCATTGTTTTTTGCTTTTCATCTGAAAAATCAAGATCATGATATCTCTTTATTTTACCATTTTAATGTTAGATTCAAATGTGTCGATGTATGGAAAATAATTTTGAAAACTCTAAAATGTTATTCAAATATATTAGCCAAACCATATACTGACGCTAAAAGCACCACATCATTTTTAACTGAGCTATTTTATTTGACTCTGTATATTCATCATCATAACTAGATGATTGGAAAACTTGTTTTTTTGTTGTTATTGTTCCTTTAAAAGGCAGGCAATATGTAAATGTTGCATATTTTGTATATTTACTTAAAGATATGTAGTAAAGTCAAAACTCAGGTTTATTAATTTACTCAGAGTATATTTATTAAGCATTCACTAACTGCCAGTGGCTGTTTGGAGTACTAAGAATACAGAAGTAAATAATTTCTGACCTCATAAAATATATACCTTAGTGAAAACCAAGAAAAAAAAAAATATTGATAAGTTATTTGGTGAAAATACCATTGTGGTAGTTAGGGTATAATAAACTGGGTATTAAATTGCAATAAGAAGCAGTTAGTTGAGATTGGGAAGAAAAATTCAGGCAATGGGAATCTGCATTGCACAATACCAAGAAAATAAAGAGCTTTGTGCTGAAGATGAAATGTAAACTGAGAAGTAACTGTTGGATTTAATCATATGGAGACCCTGGTGATGCTGATTAATGTAGTTAATATGAAGTTATTAAGAAGAAAACAGTCTTGAAGAGATTTGAGGAGTTATCTCTCTGGAGATATAGAGATTGTGAGTAAAGATATTTTTATTAAAAAATTATTTACTAAATAGATATATGTAGATGATGAACCAGCTGACTGAATATATACATGATGATGGATTAACATTAACCCCTGTTAACAGGCACAAGGTTCCATTTATAAGATAATCACCAGGGTTGTAATATTCAACATGATGATTATAGTTAACACTACTGCATGATATATAATAAAATTGTTAAGTGAGTATCTACACTAAAAGTTCTCATCATAAATTTTTTTTTCTTCTCTTCTTTGCTGTGTCTATATCAGGCGATAGATGTTAATGAAACCTATTATGGTAGTCATTTCACAATATATCTAAATCAAACCATCATCCTATAAACACTAAACTCATACAGTGATATATATCAGTTATTTCTCAGTAAAAACTAAAAAAAAAATGTTAAACTACCAGAATGATTATAGAAATAGAGATAAGTTATGTCCTTAATGCTCTCTCATTTAACAACTATATCAATACGACAGCTAATTTATTTTATGGGTATACTTAACATAGTTTAAAATGTATCAAACAACTAATATAAAGGAAAAGCAAAATGATAAAGGTTGATGTAAAAGGGAAATACTAACAACAATTTCATGCAAATGAAAGTTATATGTAATGCTAACTTTTATTCTGAGCTTTTTAGAATTGGGCAAAGGGAAAAATTCTACAAAAATTCTTACTCTCACTTTGTGATTAAAAATGTTTTTTCTTTAGCTGTTTCTTGTTCTCAACTCAGATTATCACTTCAATAAATGTAAAAACCTTGTGCAACATGGTAACTAATGCTCTTGTAGCACTCTTCCCAAATCACATATATTCTACATGTAGTTATCTCTTTACCAATGAAAACCAGAGAGATGTGGTTAAATTAAATCTTTATAAAGTAATTTGGAGAATCTTTGCTTGGGGTATATGGAATGGACAAGGGTAAGATAAAATGGTTTTTGATATGTAATTATTCACTTTTACTTATTAGGGTATTTATTCTTTATTCTTCTCAATAATAATGATTATTTTTTAATAGATGTATTTCAACAGAGATGGACTGGATTTGTGGTAGCTTCAGACTATTACAAGCCTTCTTTTATTATTAGTTGCTCAGTCACTGACAACTCCAATATTTGTTCCTTAGCACATAGCAAAGAAAGGAAATTTAGCAACTGCTAATCTGTTGGGATGGTGGCCCCTCAATCCATAGCATTTGAGTCAACTGTATGATTTCTGCAGAACTAGGAGATCTCACAGTAAGCCTTGATCACTTGTTCAGTGGTCTGTACAAATGTGTGTTCCAGGTGATTATCCAGTAGAGAACAAAGAAAGGTGGCTTTTGGTGAGGTCAGCTGTTAACTATAGGACGTCTGTCATCTCAGCAGTTAACTCTAGGAAGTCTCTCATCTCATAGTATCATCCAAAGGCCTGGGATAAAATAGTTACAACTAGCAAAGAACAAAGTGATTTGGGGAAGAATAGGACCTTATTCTCTGCATTGAAATAGTTTCTTCAGTGTTTTTGTTTGTTTCTACATGAATTTCCCTAAGTATTAGGACAGGATAAATGTGTCATCTTAGACATTTAAAAAGGTGATGACCATGATATTGCGTATGTATTAGAGTATTTAAATAATTTCATGTAAAGAAAATATCCACTAGTTTTCGTGAAACCCAGGAACTCCCAGGAATCAACATCAGTAATATTGCTCAGACATGATATGGATGGATTTAGGAGATACAAAAAATTCACTAGGAGTCAAGTTGTCTTTGAAAAACAAAAACAAAACCCTGCAAGTGAATAAGCCAGTGAACCTGTCTTTAACAGGTTGGTTAGGGGAAGCATCAATGTTCTAAATGGAACTTACAAGCAGTAGTTAAATTCTCTCTAACCTAGACATTACTCATCGAAATATTCTAGAAAAGATAAAAGCTGAGTTAAAACTGACCAAGAGACTCCATAAAAATGAGATATATAACAAAACAGTATGTGTGAAAAGCAAGTGTTTTCTCATCAGTGGAAAAAAGAATTGGGTATCAGATATTCCAAAATAAAGGTGGTAGTGACGCTTTCAGGATTGTTAATGAGGAGAATTTAAAGTCTAAAGGACTGTGGATACTAAGAAAAGGTCAGTATCAATCTGTGGGTAGCTCAGGAGAAACAGGTGACATTTAAAGACTTTTTTTAACCAAAAAAAGCAAGAAATGAATATTAAGATAAGAAGGCAAGGATAATGACAGCAGACAAAACATGTGTTTGGTCATGTTGGAGGATTGGACCCAGTCCCACCATTTGGGCATTGCTGTCAGAGAATCTATAATTACCTCAAAGTCATAGTAATCTAGAGGGAACCATAAGAGCTAGAGCAGAAGGGTAGCACAATTAGGGTAGTGAGGTAATCCTGCTCCATCTACTGCTTTGAGGGTCAGAGAGCCTGAGAAAGAAGAGGAGTTCCAGTTTTTATTGGTTAGAAATGTCAATCCAGTTATTGGGAAGTCGATTATTAAGGTGGATTTATATGATTCATAGACATTCTTTTCCAGATGAGTAAATCTTTTCCAAATTTACTCTCCCAGAGTTAGGTTGGCAGGGTTGTTTGTTTTGTTTTGGTTGTTTTTATGAATTTTTGTGTGCATCTTATTTTGCAGAGAATTAACAAATTATGGTGTAATTTTAAATTCCAAGAAAACCAGCTTAGTCATATAATTTTGTCATCTGTTCCTCTTTCTAATGTGTTAAAACACTTTCTAAGAATTCCCATCTTCAAGTAGAGGCCCAGGTGGTTTCCAAGAAATGGATTCATTGAGGGATTTTGGGCACTGCATCATGTTTAAGGTTGGGAAAAACTGGTTGCTTAATCCTGTGGGAAAGGTGCCAGAAGGAAACACTTGCATTTGCTTTATTTCCTTCCTTAGGTAGAATGTTCAGAAATCAGAAATTAAAATAGCTTAGGGACTCTTTCATATTGCCTTTATCAAGTTGAGAAAGACAAGTACTTCCTCTATGACTGAGCTTTGACTAGTGAAGAGTGAAGTGAGGGTACCCATGAGAAAAGAGCTGCTTAGTTTTGTTTATATTTTGGCTAGAGGGAATCAATATCTCAGGGTCAGCATGGGGACAGTCAAAAGTAGCTCCCATGAGTCATTTGTTCTCTGCTCTGGAAATGTTGCTGTAAGGGTAGAAATATGCTAAAATGTCACAAATGTAAGAAAGGCTAAATATTAAGGAATCTTTGATAAATGAGATACGTTTTTTATTTCTCACAATTGTGCACTTTCAATTTATCTAAAGCATTTATAGATGTAATACATTTAGCGCCACATACTAGAAATGTTACATTTTTCTTGTAATTTGGATATACCTTTGCTTAGGAGTCAAAGTACTGTTCAATATACACACAAACAAGACAGATTGTTCTTCAGGCAGGAGGTATGTCATCTTCCTTTGATGCACTCATTCATTCATTTCAGAGGTAATTCCGAATACCTGTTATGTAATAAACACTATAACGTGGTCCTTGGTATCCAAATAGATGGAGACCAACCATCAAAGTTGTTAAAGTTTATTGGAAACAGTAAGTTTTTAAATAAGCAAAATATGGATATGTACTTTATTGAGAACACATTGAAGCAGCACTAGATTTAGTTCCAAGCACTTAAAGAAATATTCTTGCGGGAACTGAAATATGAGTCCAGTTGTTCAGTTGAAAATTTGAGGAAGAAATATTAGTGAACGACGTAATACTGTGTTGATGGTTTGACAGGGAAGAGTATGGGCTATTAGAGAAGCTTGAAAAACTGTATTCTGGTTGAGGGTGTAGGGAGCAGACAGGGAAAGGTAGAGAAATGTGAGATTGGAGAGGAAACTTAGAGGAAGAGCTACTTAGGTTATAAAAATCCTTGCAGATTAAGAAGCCTAGATTTTTTTTAAGAGATATTATGCCATCTGATTCTACTTACTACTTAAAATTCAGGACACCTTGAACAGCTTATTTAACTATTGTTACCTCTATTTCCTTAACTTTAAAATGAATCATAAAGTTTAAATGCCTTACCTTTAAATGACTGTCAGGATTTGCTCTTAGGACCACTGATATCAAGTGCACTAGGGCTCTTTTTATCATACTACAGTTCTTTTTACTAATGAATAAAGTAGACAAATAATTTCCCTAAATATCCCTAATATATAAAATGTGGGTCCACCTATACTTTTACTTTTTTCCAAAGAATAGTGATTGGAATATTTGGTTTAGAGAGGTAAGACTTAGGGGAAATACAACTTTTTCAAGGATTTGAAATCCTTTCATTTTAAGATATAATGAGATTTTATTGCCCTGGAGGGCATAAGTAGGATATATAGATAAAATTTACAAGTAAGTAGATTTCAGTTCAACTAAAGTGTTGAATAATTTGAATATTCTCAAGTGCAATAGACTACTTCAAAGATAATGAGCTTCCCATGATGGATGTATCCAAAGAGACTCAATGACCATCTGGTCAATGTATATTAAGGAGATGGGAATTTACAAAAAATTACCCTTATGGTAGGCAGAGTTGCTTTCTTGACTAAGTGGTTGTTGGAAAATTTTCTTTTACCCCTACTCCAGTTGAGAGATCAAAAGTTTATATATTCTCTATTCCTCATATCTACTACCCAAAGACAGTTTGACTACAGATAACTGAAAAAGATACCCAAAAACTGCCATTCAAATTCTACCATAAGAAAGAAAATTAAGTCTATTATCACTTGGTGGTTTATTCTCATGTAGACAGTTCTTATGAGATTAGATAGTAAATGACATCAATGGTATCGTGGCCAGGAAAGACTATAGGAGGACAGATAAATTATACATAAATGGGAAAAGATAGACTTCAGTGATAAGCAGGGAGTGATTCAGACATACAATGAAATTTTAAACAGCCCCATGAGAGATTAAGGAAAAGATTTAGTTCCTGATATCTTGTTGTTTTTTTTTTTTTTTTTATCATATCTAAGACACTTTTAAATTCTTGGTTAATGTAGAAGAAAGTTGAAGTTAGAAAGTAATGAAGAATAATTGAGAATAGATAAGACAGTGTTCAAAAGAGACATATGTTTGTTTTTCTGCATAATCTATTCCTTTCTCTTAACTGAAAAAAAAATGAGGAAGAGGTGGAGAAAGGAGTGAAAAAGAGAGAAAGGGAAATTCAATCATATGTCAGATTGAGTTGGGAAGGTATAGAAATTACTTGCAGGAGCTACTAGGACTACAGGAAGGTTCCTCAAAGGCAGATGGTAGGAGTTCCAAGTATATTAATACTTTTTGGGTTGGCCTAACCACAACTTCTTTTGTGCGCATTTAGTTTTACTATGGGGAATTAGTTGTCAGACTATAGGCCTGTTATCTCAATGCTTATAGACCTCTCTTGTAAGAGAGACCTTGTAAGACCTCTCTTTCTGCCCTGTTAGCTTTTTGGTTTCCAACATTGATAGAAGACTCTTACATATTTCTACAGATAATTCCTTCTAGTATGTGAGGTATATATTAAAAAGAACAAAATTAGTTCAAGAAAAAATTATTCCATATTTTGAGATAGGGAAACATGGTCAGCAAATATCAATATAAATGTTAGTATTTTTCCTGTTTTGACATTCCTATTTTGATTTTTCAAGTTTCATTGTTCCTGTGGTCCAACTATATTTCACTCCCCTGTTTTTGCATATCTATAAAAATTCCTTTATTTTATAAAATCATTTTTTCATAATTTGTTTTGATTTATGAGTTTTATTTCTTACAACAAAAATTTCCCTAAGTTAGAAATTTCAACCTCAGAAGCTTTTGATTAGAAAAGTAATTCATTATTTAAAAATACCTGAAATACAGAAATAATGATAGTAACAATAATAATAATATCTTATAGTCATATGGCATTGTTAGGTCACAGAAAAACATCTCTGCCCCGCCAAGCTCAGTCTCAGAAAGTACCTGCCAGCCAGACAAAGATAAGCACAGAAGTTCTCTCCATGGAACAGTGATCACAGACACAAAACAGCTACTGCACGAACAACATGCCCTGTACCTACATGACTTTCCTGAAATTCACTGATACACATCCCTCCCAAAGAGTACTTAAACCCTCAGCCTATAAATGGAATAGGCTTCAGTCTTTCTGGAGTCTTTCTCCCTAGGATTATCGTGGAATAAATTCTGTGCTGTTATTGAGTCATTCCTTTTGACATTCTTCCTTGTCTGTCCTTTGTCTTTTCCCTCAAAAAAACTTAAGAGGTGTTATGAAGCTAAAAAAAATGCCCAGATCTCTCAGAACTGGTCTCCTGTGCATGTCCCAATCTGACATAAGGAGATAAGGACAGTAGAGGATAGTCCTAGAGACAAAAGAGAAGCTCCCATTCCTTTAAACTATTAGCCCTTCCCGTAATCAAAGAAGTCAACTGCTACCCCCTGGATCTTCACCCTTCTAATACAGAAATGGTCTTTTGTCCCTAGAAGGATGTAGTTTGGGAATCTCAGTATAAAGATTGATTATCTGTAAAAAGTCCTATTTATGAAACCTATCTCCTAGACATCAATGACTCCCTCTTCTCTTCCCCAACACCCCAGATCCCCTTTCCAGGCCTTAGTTCAAGATGTAAATCATGGGTCTGGTCCAGCTATCTCAGAATTTACCACAATGTAAATTTTCCATACCTGCATTATGAAATTTGAAATTTCTCTTAGTAATAGACCTAATGTTAATTTATTCATTCATCCAGCCTATGAAAAACCTTGAAGAAATAGAACTTTTCCTTTGACTCCCCCATAGCTGTTGTAAACTTTTAAAAGTAAATAAAAACAAACAAGCATCCTATTATTGTAAAACATAATTAGTGGGTACCTTTATAAATAAAATCCTATGATTTTGGATTAGAGTTTGTCCTAGAGAATTAAAGTTTCCGAAGTCCAAGCCTACTATTTGAAGTTAAGAAGTCTAAGCTATCAAAATATCATCATACAAACTGAGTAAAAGTTTGAAGCAGTAGAAAAATTGCAATAAACTACAGGTTTAATGCTTTTTACTTTCATCCATGAAACATTTTAAATAAACCTGATGAGTGGATTGTTTTAATTATTTGCATCACTGGAGAAGACTGGGTCATTTGGTAAGGACACTTTCTAGAGGCAAGGACTATCGAAAGAACTGGACTCATTTCTAGACCCATTGAATACATCTAATCCTGGCATTCCTTGTCTAAGTTCTGAGTCATTAATCCTGATGTGCCATGGGTGGCCTCTCTCCTTTGATTCTGCTCAAGTATGATTTCTATTTGTATTATTCTCCCCACATTGGTGACTATTGCAGATTTGAAACTTTCTGTCGTAACTTATTCTAAAAACCATAGAGTCCACAAAGTATATAAAACATGTCAATAGAGGACGTGTGGGTAGGAAAACCACCACCATTATCACTCACTTTGTTGGAGACAAAGGGTATCTGTCTTTCAAAATACAACTTCCATCTGTCTGCAAAAGTTTAAACTAGGAATGACAAAATTGATCTTCAAATATATTAAGAACTGTCTGAAAGAAGTATTTTACCTTTCCTCTGAACTGAAGAGGGATAATATAGCAACCAGAGGTGCTCTAGTCAGGCGTAGTATAAGGTTTATCATACATATAGACTTTTTTTTCAAACCAGTCCTTCATGGTGTTCAGTAATTCCTTTTAGATCAGGTTCAACATTTTCTGATAGATTGTCAATGTGTCCCAACACACCTAGTTTTTGAACCACTGAAAAGAGAATCTGAAGAAGAGAAAAAAGTGTAATTTATAATGGAGGTTTAGAGAAGAATGTAGCCCCAGGAAAGCACAAAAGTTTTGTTAGTGAGAGAGCTCCCAAAGAGACTGAAGCCCCACTCCAGGTTCTTGCATCCCACATGTAAAATTAGCCCACATGACACAGCAGAAATAACAAATTGAAGTTGGGAATGTATTGAAAATGAGAGAGTGCACTTCTCAAGGTGATGAGAAGTAGGCTAATTTCAAATGAATACTGACAGTTTTCTCCCTTGAGATGGACATTTTTGTAAAGGGGGTTCCTCTGTTGTTGCTCCCCATTCCCACCCCAGGGGTGTTCCCAGGTGGGGATTTCCAAGAAAGAGGTGGCAATTTATGGGAATAGGTGTTCCCTTTATTGCCCATGCTTCTTACCCATAAATCTCTCTGTTACAATGAGCTTAATGTCAAAGGTTACTCCAAGGGTACTACAGTTGTCTGTATATTTACACAGCCAGTCGGTTTAAGCCGACTTGGCTGGCCTACCTTTTTGGTTCCGTTTCTTGGCCACAAAAATGTATGTGCTGCTCTCCTACTGGTCAAAATTTTATCTAACCATTTTAGATATGCTAAGGCATATCTGCTGAGGTCTACTGAGGCAGCCCCCTCTTTTCTTCATTACAACCCCTCCCTAGACTAACCTACCTAACAAATTCCCCCTCAAGGAGTTCTAACTCTGAAATCTTGCAGGGAAATAGGATGATGACCAGTTTGGCTACTTCCTGTTGAACTTGGGTGTTGGAGGGGCCAGGGTCACATTCTTCTTGCTATTTTTAAGGTATAGCTGGGCCTAGTTGCTCAAGGGGCTCTTGATAGAAAGCAGCTTCAACAGTAGAGAAAGGCTTTTATTACTGGTGTACAACATTTAGCAGGTGTATTTTCTACAGGCAAAAGGAAATACATTTTGTTAACAAGAACTGATGTTATATGGGTGAACTATGCCTAGATCCAACCAGACAAGAGTTGAATATTCACCTGAATGAGGAGTACTTGGCATTGGCTTTCTCGAAGTCATCAGTAATTTCCCTCGAAGAGTTAATATAAAAGCTATGGGTTATGCAGGAAAAGAGAAGAATGTTTAGTGCCAGAGTGAGGGAGTGACAGTGCAATTTAAGTCACCCTTGTACTAACAGTTCGCGAGAAAGGTATAAACTTGTGTATGGTAAGGATATTTTCCAACTTCATGAAATATCTAAGGGTATTCAGTAGAAGGCTGTTGGAGAAAATCACAAGTGAGAAATCAGTCAAGAAGAAAGAACACTAATTTTTATATTATATATTCATTTAACATATCTTTGGTGAATTCACTATTAGGAAAGTTTATTGATTATGCTTATTATGCATCCCTCTGCTTGAGTGTTATTCCTATGTATTCTCAATGTCTTAGATTTCAAGATTTCACTGGGTTACTAAAACGTTGACCAAAAAAAAGAAAAACAAAAACAGTATAAAATA
>RJWH01005915.1:0-65304 GCA_004363575.1 Solenodon paradoxus
CAATTCCTATAGCCCCAAACTCTAGGCAGGCTCCCATGGATCCAGACTCCCACAAAACTAGCCTCCTGGTTCACCCCGTACTTCTTGAGTTAAAACTTTATTATAAAACTAGAGCAGTCAAAATAGGATGGAATCAGCATAAAAACAGACATAGAGACCAATGGAACAGAATTGAGAGTCCAGAAATAAAATATCAAATAGTATTTAGCAATGGATCTTAGACTACTCGATGGGTAAAAAAGATATTTTGTTCAATCAATGATGCTTGGAAAACTGATACTGACATGTAAAAATATAAATGAGCCCCTTTTACCACTCAACAAAATAAAGTGAAGATTTTAATATAAGACTTGAAAATGTAAACTTCCTAAAAGAAAATGAAGGAAAAAGCACCTTGACGTTTGTCTTCACAAAAGTTGTCTGGATATGACATGAAAAGTAGTAAACAAGAGAGAATACATCACAATAAACAGCTATCAACAACAAAAGAATCAAGCAACAAAATGAAAAGGTGACATATGGGATGTCAGAAAATACTTGTAAATCTTCTCTCTGATGAGAGGTTAAGACCCAAACTACTTCAAAATGTATAAATTTCAATAGGAAAAATGCATAACACATAGGAATAATTGAATTAAAAATGAGCAGAGGACTCGAATGGATGTTTTTTCTAAGTATACCATGACTGATCAACAGGTATTTGAAAAGATGCTCAGTATGAGAAAGCATGAGTAAATGCAAATAAAAACCCTAGTGACATAGTAACTCATACCTGTTAGAATGGCAATTATCAGAGATGTAAATGATAAGAAATACTGGCAAAGATGTGGAGAAAAGAGACTTGTGCACTGTTGGTGGGAATATAAAGTAGGGTAACCATTACGAAAAACAGCAACTTTCTCAAAAAAATTAACAGTAAAGCTGCTATATGATTCAGCACACTCACTAGTGGATATCTCTCTGAAGACAAATCAGTCTCAAAAAGATATTTCTACCCCATTTTATTGCAGAATTATTCACGGTGTCAAGAAATGGAACTGATATATGGGTATCCATCATCAGATGAATGGATAAAGAAAACATGATATATGTGTAATTCTCTATCAGTTTATAAATCTAGCATGGATAGACCTTGAGGACATATGCTAATGAAATAAATCAGATAGTCAGAGACAAACACTGTGTGTTTTTACTCATATGTGGAATCTGAAAACGTCCAACTGATAGAAACAGAGAGAAGAATGGTGATTGGCAGGGGCAAAGAGGCTGATCAGACTACAAATTCCCAGCTATAAGATGAACACTTTTGTGAGTTCTATTGTGCAGGATGGTGACTAGAAGTAATAATGCCGTATTCTATAATTTAAAGTTGCTATCAAGTAGACCTTAAATGATACTGCTACACAAAAATGATGATTTCGTAAAGTTATGGAGGACTTAGCTTTTATACTTTAACTAATATCTGTGAGACCTTTACTACAACAAAGTAGAAAATACTGCTGGCAAATGTTTTTTAATAATTATATAAAGATGTCATGCTCTGGTGGCTTCGTGATTGAGTTCGTGGCCTCTTGCTGGCATAGTACACACACATGGTCCCAAGGACCTGAGGCTGGAGGGGCCAGCCAAGATGAAAACTTAATAAAATAAATAAGCATTTCTTCCTCCTCTGTCTTTCTGCCTGCCTGCCTGTCTGCCTCTGCTCGCCCTCATTCTTGCCTACATTTTTCCTTAAAAAAAAAAAAAAAAAAAATATATATATATATATATATATATATATATATATATATATATATATATACTATGTTCATGTATTGGAAATTCCAAAAATTTTGAGGTCTAGTTTCTTTCCAAATTTTTCTGTATAGTCAGTGAGATCTCTGTGACAATCTCTGTCACAGAATGTTTCTCTGATAGTTTGATATGAATTATCACTGGGAATGTGATTTTCAGATGTGATCCAAATATATTTAAGACAATGCACTCTACAACATTAAGGGTTGTGCAGTTTCCTAGAAGAAACAGATACAATGAATCCAAAATGAACATGAAAATGAAAAAAAAAAATATCTAAATAAATTTAGAAAACAATAACAGTTTTAAGAGCGTAATATGACCCAACTTCAGAATGACTGGAGTTGTTATTCTATCGCATAAGGACACAATAAATACATAAAGGGAGAATACATAGATTTACACTAAGTGGTCATTCTATTTGTGGCAAATATGCTAAAACTCTTCACTGGGAAAAGAAAACTGTTTTTTAACCAGTGATTGTGTAACAACTTGATAATATCCATTTGGAAATGTATGAGTCTTGACTCCTCATAGCATGTATCAAAACTCATTTCAGATGGGCTCTAAATTTAAATGTAAAACCTTACTCAATAAAGCTTCTAGAAGAAAACTTGAGAGAATGTGTTTGAAACTTAATTGCAGGAAGAGTTTTCTTATTCAAGACATAGCAATGAATGATAATAAAATAAAGTGATAACAGATTTCATTAAAATTACAATATGCTACTCATCAAAAGGCTCAAGAAAATTGAATAGGCAGTCTACAGCATGGGTGACTGTATTTGCAACACATCTATCTGAAAAAAGGAAGAGTATGTAGAATATGAAAAAAATATATACAACTTGTAAGAAAAATGACAGGCATTTAAAATGGATGATTAAGTAAATACATCACTAAAAGCTTAATAAGTGGACCCAGTGAGCTCATGAAAACATGTGTCCAGTCTCAGTGTAAATGAAAATTAATACCAAAATGCAATACCAGTACACACCAAGAATGCTAAACATTGAAAGTGCTAGTTTCCCTGAAAGATTTGGGGTTTCAGTTCGGGAGCGTGGAAAGTAGTGATCCAGAGAAATGCTTGGAATAGCCAAAGAGAGTTTATTTTGGAATTCAAAGCTGACTGGCTCAGAAAAGGAATAGGCTAGCAATGGGGTGGGGAAGTGTAGTTGACCTAGGAGGCAGGATTCATGGCTTGGCCATGTTGCCTTTCACTGGAGTCCAGAGGCAGAGTCTGTTGAGAAATTCAGTAAAATCTTACTACAGATGTTGGTCAAAACAATGAGGATCCTTATCAGAAGAGACTGAGAAAAGTGCCTAGGTGCTGCCTGCACTGCTGCCAGGAAACAGAGAGACAAAAGCCAATAGAGATTCCCCCGAAATGCTACGCACACAGCTCCTAGTACAAAATCGCGTCACCCATGCCTTTTGGGAGGAGATATTCTCCTATCAGAAAGTATATTAATTCCAAGAATCACAAGGATGTAGAGCAATTGGAATTCCAATATCTCGTGAATGGTAGCCTACAATGATATAAACACTTCGGAAAGCACTTTGACAGTTCTTATAAAGTTAAGCTTGCATTTACCTTATGACTCAGCAATGTGACTCATATTTACCCAAAAGACATGTGAACTTACATTCACTCAGTGACCTGCATATGAATGATTAAGGGAACTTTATTCATTTGATCTCCAGCTGGACACCATACAAATACAAAACGGGGATGTTTAAATGAGTGGTGGTAGGGTCATACAATGAGATACTTTCAGTAATAAAAGGAAACAAACTTAACAGCAATATGACTGGATCTCAAGAATACTATGCTGAGGGACAGAAGTTAGAAACAACACAGCACTTACTAACAAGCCTATATAAAATATAGAAATGCAAAACTAACCTATAGAGACAGGCAAACAAGAGGAGGCAGCTTTGTTTATCTCCATCACTCAGCTCTTCCCCTTTGTTGTTAGTTAATTGCTCTCAGATGATCATTTTTGCATTATTAGAGTAGTGGAAATTTACTGATTGACAAGCTCTGGGGACATTCCTTGAGGTAGGTTGAGGAAGTAAGTAAAATGCATGGAGCTCATTGGAAAAAAATGAATTTTGCTCTGATAGTTTGATATGAAATAGCACTGGAAATATGATTTTCAGATGAGATCCAATATATTTAAGACAGTGAGTGCACTTTACAGCATTAAGGATCATGCAGATGACTTGAAGGCATTTTACAAAGGGAAAATAATTATTAAGAAAGCGATATCTGACTTTAGAAAAATATTAAAGCTGGAATTCATTTCCTGGTTCCAGTGCCTTATTTTATTTGGAGGCAATTACATGATTTCAAATGTCTGTGATAGGCAAATATGATTCTTCTTTCAAATACTATAAAACCAAGAAAACTGAGCTGTTGCCCATCACATTTTTCAAAAATGTAATAGCAAATCAGAGACAGAATTAATAAATTGAAAATCAAATTTCGACCGCAAATTTTTGATAACAGTTAAGCAGTGGTATCATCTACCTCCATCTACATTTTCCCGCTGCTCACGTTTGTCTGAGGAAACATCATCTCCGACCTCACTCGCTGCAATAAACCCCTCAACGCTGTCACTGCCTTTTCCCTTACCCCCCTTCACAGTGCAACTCAAAAAGTCTTGTTAACGTGTAGATCAGAAATTGGCTTTCCTCTTTTGACAATTTGATTTTTCTGCAGTAATTTTAGTGAAGCAGCATTTAATATGTTTTAGGTAGACATCACAGTACATCAGCCATCTGTGGGCAAATCAGTAAGTTTCCCACCTCACTTCCTTCATTTGACAATTCAGCCTCTTTATCCTGTTTGCCCGCAACCTCACTCTCCCCACTCACTTTTTGAAAGTCTTATTTTCTTTTCCTTTAGTTCATTTCTTTGCTTGATGTCTCTGTATACCACACATGAGTGATACCATGCGATGCTGTCTTTCTCCTTCTGCCTTACCTCGCTGAGCATAATTCCATCTAGGTCCATCCATGTTGTTGTGTTGCTGCCAATGGCAGGAGTTCATCTTTTTTGATAACTGAGCAGTATTCCATTGTCTATGTGCCACATCTTCTGTATCCACTCATCTGTTAATGGACCTTTACGTGGTTTCCAGTTCTTGACTATTGTGAGTAACTCTGTAGTGAACAGGAGGATGCATATATCTCTGAAAATTAGTTTTGTTGTGTTTTTAGGGTAAATACCCAGCAGAGGAATGACGGGTTCATGTGAGATTTTCATTCTCAGTTTTTTAAGGAATCCTCATATTGCTTTTGATAATGTTGGTACCATAGTACACTCGCATCTACAAGTGTGTAAGAGTCCCCTTTTCTCCACATCCTCTCCAGCACTTGTTTTCATTCTTTTGGATAATAGCCATTCTCACTGGTGTGAGGTGATATTTGAATGTTGTTTTTAATTTGTATTTCCCCAATGATAAGAGAGGTGTAACATCTTTTCATGTGCCTGTTGGCCATCTGTGTGTCCTCTTTAGAGAAATGTCTACCCACCTATAAATTGGATTATTAATCAATGTCTTCCCACTTCAGTTAAAAAAGCAAAACAAGCAACTTAAAAACATTATTAAAACAATGGCGGAACTCAGTTTTTGCATCTCTGAATTCATTTCCACCTGCTTTAACTGCACTAGCCATTTTGTTTCTGTTGTTTTTCTTTTGTATGTATTTTTTCATATTATAGACATGCTTCCACTTCTCACCCTTTGCACTCACTGTTCCCTCTGTCTGGAATACTCTTCTTCCAGATATTCATGCTTTACTTCCTTGGCAAATGCTCACATGTTACCTTTTCTGCCTTTTCATTGAGACCTTCCTTGCTAGCCACTGTACTTAAAAAATCCCTCCTATATTCCTTTCCTACTGTATTGTTTCATAGAGCATTTATCTCATCTAATACATGATATATTGCATTTATTTTTTGTACCCTATTGCAATGTAAATACAATGAGTATGCAAACTCCATACTTACGACATCTAGATAAGTGATTGGTGTTTAATAGACACTTAAATTTCTGTTGAACGGATAAATATCTCTAGTTCTCGCCAGTTCCAGTATTTTGAGAGCTAGTAATGCTAAACTCATCTTGTTGATGGACCCACTGCATTCTGCCTGATTTTAAGTGTATGCCTGAGTGGTGTGCTAGTCAATGTTTTAACGTTTCGTTTCCTGGGGAAAAAAAAATCCTGATTATAGCCTTTGCTGAATTCCATGATGGGACTACTTCTACCTTAAGGCTGGGATGAAATTCACATACTTGTCTTTTAAAAGTTGGTTTGTGCCATTTATTCCACATATTGGATTTATACATTTAATGGACCCAGTCACCAAAGGAGACAGGTATTATTATTTTGGTCATTTTTTTGCATGCAAGGAAAGTGCTACTAGAGAGATTTCACATACCTCCAAGGTCACATAGCTAAGAAATGATCTAGTTTAGATGTATTTGAGGCTGGACTCCAGAGCTTAGGTTTGGAGAAATTCAGCTATCCTTCAGGCTTTAAATAAATTGCCTGAAATAAAAATTAGATATTAAAATGATAAAAATTATAACCACCTGTAACATGTACAATCTTTAAGTGTCAGCTGAGAAGCTACGTGCTTCTTCAGTTTTTGAGTCTATAAAAAAATATGTCAGTTTCTGAAAGAGAGAGCCAAAGCTGTGTGCTTTGATTAGGCTTTTCTCCATACCACTGGAAAACCTATTCAGTTGAGAAGAACCGCAATTATTCAGTCAGATACAGTCAGAATCCTCAGTACCCATTTAAATTACATTGATAGAAGCTTCAGGAAGGTGAAAACAGTTTTGGGTTTTCTAAGTTTTCTCTTATTTTATTTTAGTTAAATTCCTTAGTGAAATCAAGAGTCCCACCACACTGGATATAGAAAAATCTGTACTCCTTATTTTCATAAAGATAAGGTACCTAGTGGAGTACATTTCTATTTTTCAGTGGTGCAATAATCTGGAGTCGGAATGATGTAATTCTGTTAGGCACTACATGGTTTTGCATTGTATAGTCATTATAATCAGCCACCAAATCAATGCCTCTCCTTAGAAAGCAGTCTTTCTTTGATTGCCATTAATTTAACTTGTTTGGAAGTTCTTATTAAAAATTCATCTAGTAAAACCACAAATTGTATGGATTAGATAAATTTGCTCTATTGCCTCGAGAGCTGAAAATAGATTTTGTTTACCGTATGAGATTAATTAAAAGGAAAAGTTAATGCAGTCTGACCTTTATTCTTGCATCATTTAACATGGAGTAGCAACACTGTTGTACTGTGTGTATGATGTATAAAAATGTATTTGTAATAGCTGGTCAGCAGTTTGCTTTAATCTTAACAAGTCAAACTCAACATTTAACACTTTGGCAAATGTTTATCACATTATTTTAAATACTGACCCTTGGAAATTGAAAGAAAACATTTTAAAGTAAGAATCAGAGTCACTAAATATTATTTTCAGAAGAATACAGACTTCTGGACACCATTCGTTTAACTCATGGTATACATAATGAAATAATGTTTGTAATATTGAAACGACAGAGTGCAATGTGGAATTTTAATTACTGTACTGTGACTTTCAGATGGTATAGTTTTGATTAGAATCTATTGCTCTTGTGAAAGTCCAGGAGTTCAATGTTTTCTTGCAAAAATTTTATGTGAAGGATCAGATGCAGTAGAACTCTTGAATGTGCTTCTAAAAATATATCTCCAGCTCTACCTCACACTTACTCAATCAATATATATATGAATATATGTACGCATATATGCACACACACTATATATATATATCTCTGTGTGTGCATATATGTGTGTGTGTGTGTGTGTGTGTGTGTGTGTGTGTGATCATCCAAACTTGGGATTCAAAGATTTGATGACGCTACAATTAAGAACAGTTCAGGAAATAGTTCTTTCAGATGGTAAGTTAATTTTTAAAGTTTCAAATGGTGTATGTATATATAGCATATGAAATATATGGTAAATAAAATATAAATTATATATAATATGCATTAACATATATTTCCTGCAAGTAGACAGGGAGTTAGGTCAACATTTTAGTAATGAGGTTTTTTTTTTTTTTTATAGAAAGGCATTACAGTCAAAAAATTAAGTTAGAATATTGGATATAATAGGGAAATCCTAAGAGAAAAAAAAAGGAATAGGAACATGGAAAACTCATTTGTGAAAAAAAGTATTTTAATATCCTACGGTGGCGTTGTCTTTACAGATAAATTTAGCTAAAGAAATATTGAGGCCTGAACAGTATCCACATTCTCTAATTTGAAGGCCTTTGATGCGTGTTTTAGTCGATTTCAAGTAATAACAGATCAATGTTTGTGGGTAAAAAGTTCTATTGGAGAACCAAATATTGTCTTTTGGCAACTATTGTTTATATATGTTTTGTTGAGTTGCTAAGTGTTGTGGGATCTACAACCATAAAAAAGATATCGATCTACTTCCTTGGAAAATAGCATTTAAGACCCATACCAATGCAAAGAATTAATAACAGGAAAAGGAACAAATGTCAATTGTTGAGATTGTGTATAAACTTTCTAATAGAGCTTGCCAAGTAAATGAGCAAAGGACCTGTCTCTGGAGAACTTTACACAGAAAATCATGATAGACTCTATAAGGAGCTTGGCATTAGTGTCATTTGACATCTTATTGACAATCTGCAATGAGTTATGAGGCCCTGATTTAACTTTTTATGTAGATGAGAGAGAAAAATGAATTAGCATTCATGGACGCCATTACAAAATTCACGCATGCATTTTTTCAGCCAGATTTTGTTGTAAAATTTTTATTATGGGACAAAATCTGACATACAAAAATGATAATTTTTGTCATAGATTGTCACATTTCCCAGACTAGAAAATAGGGAATCTGTCTATTAAAAGCTATGTCCCTTTATCCTATCAGAGAATGAACTAATCTTAGTTCTTAAACAAGAGTCAGGATGATTTGAATTTGAATCATAATTCTGTTTGGGAATATTTTTATAAGACAGAAACAAGTTATTTTAATTTTCTGTGCCTTAGTTCTCTAGTTATAAAGAGAGAATAAATTTCTGTGTTATCCATTTTCCTTATATAGGGGTTATGGGGGTTTATCAAAGAACTGACTGCTATATTCCTCAAAAATAGGACACGTGGTAATGATACTTAATAACATAAAAACTGTGTTTTATAATTAGTGGATAAATAATGTATTTGTTTTTCTGGTTCAGTATGCACGGTTTGAAAATAAAATCGAATAAAGAATAGTATTCAAATGGAAGATGTTAAAATTTCAAGTGGTTTTTATATCTGCATATAAACTTAACTAAAGTGTGTCTACTTCAAATTGCTTTAAGTAAATTTTTTCTTTGGTCATAAGGAAGCTCATCCTTGTGACAGTGTGAAAAATAGCTTCTGAAACTAGGTGTCAACCCAAAATGTATCTTTTGACTTTTTTCTTGTTTGGTCATTGCATTATATCTGTATTCTTGGCATTCAAAGATTCCACACAATTGTTATGATTGCTCTATTTTACCGATAGCACAATATATTTCTATTGTCAATCCTCAAGACATTTCAAAAAGAATCACGAAGTATGGAACATTTGCCTTCTGGATATTCATATTTGCTGACAGTAAGACTTGGTCCACTTAAAGTTTTAAGTAGCTAGAACAATTTCAAACAAATATAAAATCAATAAATCGTGCATTTTTTATAGAGCACACTAGCAGTGCCAAGAATTAGAGAAGAATGTTCGAGATCAAAATAGACACAGAATATGGTGATTTTTCTTCAGTGGTAGATATCTTCCTAAATGGAAGGGATGTGTTCCAGCCAAGTTTTATTTATTTATTTTTTGTAAAAAGGAGTTTATGTTACGTGAATCTGCCTTTCTATTGTACTTCCAATAAGAAATTAAAAATTTATTCTGTTGGTTCTAAAACAAACATATTGATTCATAGATATAGTAAACTCATCCTGAGGCATGCAGGAGATATTTGAAAGTCTTACTTAGATGCGAAATTATTACTTTTTGATAATGAATCAATGACTGTGTTGTAAATATACAGTATCCGATTTTCTTGGCAGTAAAGAGAGGCCATTTGAATTTTAACATCTTCCTTTATGATAATATGTACCCTTGAATCACAGTTGCAGTTTTGCAGACTGTGTAAGACAAAAATGATGTCCTACATTTAGAAAAAGTCAAGAAAAAATACCGAGATTAGAAAGAAAATGAAATAAGGTGCCAGTGCTTGAGAATCTGTCTCGATCCCCTATATAAGGGCTGCTTTACTGACTCCTAGTGGGTTTAGTCTTAGGAAATTTCAGGAAATCGTGTCCTACACAAATAACAGCCTCACTTAACAATTGCAAGAAGCAATTCCTCAATCCCCAGTCACTGTTAATATTGCAATGCTAGCAGCTCTTTGTGCACTCTTCATATCACTTGAATTTATGGACTCCTTTTAAGGTATCTCCTGATATGGTCCGTGAATATTTACAGTCGATTTGGAAGGGGAAGAATTGAAGTATCCAAGTGAAATACTAAAACGCTCCCTCCTTGCTGAGCACTGGAAATTTAAGACCATCTGCACTGGACCAGTAATTGCCTGGCAACTGTCTGCTTACCTTTACCATATTAGTGGGTGGTGCCTGCGTTGACTACTTTTCTCCCCAAGTAAAGACCTGTTCATTGACTTTCACTGATATCATCATTGGGACATATTAAAAAACAATGGTGATTTTTGAGCTTGACAAAAGATTATCATGATGCAGAAGCTAGCAAAATATTCAGCATTGGCTAAGTTCAACAGGTCTGGTGTGACGTCACATATGCATTTATTAGTCAATACTGCTTTCAGGCAAATTAGTCAAGTTAGATAGTACCTAGCTGATAATACGCTATCTAAAATAATAAAATGTTGCTGATTTTAATTTATAGCATTTGAAAATGGTACTTTTGAAGGTAGAGCTTGAGACTTCAGTTTCTTGAGGTTTGCAATATAGTTTCATGAATTCTCATTGACGAAAGTACATATGTGTTGAATATGTTTTTGTAATTAGTTTAGTATTTATCAGTGTAAAACGTGAGCATAATATAAAATGTACAAAAAAAAAAAAAAAACCACCGAAGTGCCAAAATGCAAAAAAAAGTCCTTTCTTTTATCTGTTGGTTCTTCTGTATTCTTTATTTTTGAAAATCTTTGCCACCATATCTGTATTTTTCACTTGTATTATCCATTAACTCTTCATTCTCATTCTCTTATACTGCATTTCTCTGCTTTATCAGTAGAATTTAACTTCAGATTGGGTTAAATTAATATTTAGTGTTTACATTTGTTAGGAATATGTAAATATTGTCCACAGTTTAGCCACAGCATGTGCTATAGTTGCATTCTTTTTTGGTAAAAAATCTGATAACAGTAAGATAATAGGTAATGAAGTAGCCATTAGATATCTTGCTGCTCTTCTCTGGATGGGTGAATAAAGGAGAGGTGGCATAACTACACAGTAGAATGCTATGCAGCTCTAAAAGAATGACATCCCCTCATTTCTGACAACATGTATGGAACTAGAGAGGATGATGCTATGTGTAATAGGTCAGAGGGAGAAAGACTAATACCAGATGATCTCACTCATATGTGGAATATAAAGGGACAAAGAGAAGCAACAGACAAAGCAAAAAGCAACCCTTGGATATTGACATTAGAACTGACATTACCAGTAGGGAAGGGAAAGGATTGTGTCGACAAGTCTCGGTGGGTCCAATGGACATGGTGGAGGAATTTTGGTTATTTGGTGGTAGGCATGGTGTGTTGACATATATTTGAGAACTGGGGTCCCTACACATATGGGTTTATATTATTTTATAAACGAAAGCTACCTCAATAAATATTTAAAAAGCAACCTGCTGTTTTTCTCTAATACTGTTCAATTAGTGCCCTGGGTCTGGAACTTCTCTGATAGAAACAGGGTCCCAAAGCTGTCTCTTGGTGCCAAATTCTTCTTTATTAATAAAATGTCTCCACTGTTCCATGTAAGTGGTGAATTTCCTTGTATTTGTTACTTCATAGGGCACTGGCTATCTCCATCAGTATATCTGGCCTGGGGAAGGGAATTAGGGTCCTTGTGTGCAGCAGGAGAGGACAGATTGCAATCAGCGCCTCACCCTGTGTTGGCTATGAGGAGGGGGGTGTCCCAATAGCTCCTAGCCATAGGAGGACAGCGCACCCTACCGGTACTGACCTTGCTTGGTCTCTTCTTTGTGTGAGAAAAGCCTTGTTCCAGTTGGTACCTAGTGCGTCGAGACCCTTTTGGTGACTGAGCCATAGACAGTGTCAAGGATTGGGTCCTGTGTGTTCTGATTCCTAGTGGTTGGCAGTCTTAGGATATTTGCTGTCCTCCATGGTGGGTATAGTCATTGGACATTCCTGGTTGACATAGGGAGAGTGTCTGGGTGGGTGACACCTAATTACAAGAGCCCTTTAAAATCAGAGACTTTTCTTAGCTGGTTGTGGAGAAGAAGCGAGAGATGAGGAAGGATTCACATCACTGCTGCTGGCCTGAAGATGGAGGGGACCCCGTGGTAAGGGATGTGGATATCTTCTAGGACCAATCACTGGATAACGACAAACAAGAAAATGTGGCTATCTGACCTAAAATGACAACAACTGATTTTTGCCAACAAACGTTAATGAGCTTGAAGCAATTTCTACCGGAGAACTTTCAGATAAGAGTTTAGTTTCACTGGAACCATGATTTCCCCTTCATGAGACCCTAATCACGGAACCCAGCCAACCCTAGCCCACCCAGCTCAGATTTTTCACCTGTAAATATTTGAGATAATAAACAGAAGCTTTTGTTTTGTTTTGGTTTTGAGATTGTCGGAGTTTATTTTGCAGTGAAACTAACACCACATCCTTCATTAATTCCTCAGAAATCAGTAACTTCTAAAGTGCCTAAAATATTTTCTATATAATGTTTAGCATTTTTAATGTTTTGTTTGCAACATATTTTATATCTGAATATCAGAATGTATCTAGTATTCACACTTAGATGAACTTCTTAGGTATATGCACAGTGAGTACCTGTTTAACCACCTAGGATATTGCAGTGATGTCTGTAGAGTATTACTATTCAACCAAATATTAGATGTATCAAGTGCATCAGAAATTAAATGGAGGAAACACTCTAGCAGTAGCATGTAGACACTTCATTATATTACGTTGTGTCATGATTTTTGTATATCATACAGATGTTTAATCAACATTTATAAGTACTTGTTGCATTCTGGTCGCTATTCTATATGCTATGTGGATAGATGGACAAGCACAAAGTGGTCTCATAGTGACTGAAATCTCTCTTTTGGTGTTTGAACAAGCGACATTTATTCAGGATTAAGGGATGCGGTGTATCTCATACCCTTCTTGCAAGTATTTGAACAGTGAAAAAATAATTAACTTAATGCTTTGACTCTATGACGCTGAAAAATCACTTGATTTTTTTCCCCCTTAAAGATTTTGTTGGTGAAACTTAGCAGTTGTCATGTTGTGGCTTCTTTTTTTTACAAATGAATGAAAAGCACATTGTCTTCTGAGTAAGTCGATCTCAGATAACTTTAAATATATAGATGGAAAATAAACATCTTTGTCTACATTAAATTTGGAGATAAGATTTTATAAACAAATATGTGAACCTCTTCAGTGTCCCATTTCTCTTAATGGAAACGTTGTGGAGCATCTTTACATGCTCCTCTGTTTGCAGATCTGCTCCATGAATGGTAATGCATGTTTTCAAGTATGGGTGAATTTGATTATGTAGCCCTAGATATGTAATGGAACAAAAGGTTAATGCTTAGGATGATTCTGCCTTAAGTAAAGTCCATCTGTTCACTGCTCAGACAGCATGCAATTCAGCTTTGTCGGACTCCTCTTTTGTAGATATGGGGCTCCAGAAAATTCCACGCGCATGCTGTCTCTCAAATCTGGTCAACCCAGAAATGTCACGTGATAGGACACTTGCGACAGTAGTCTATAATCATCTTGGAGGCCCTCACAGAAAAGCATGTGAATGTTGATTTCGTGTAAAAGGAATTAAAATTAACAAAAGGCAGTTTGATATTAGATGTTTTCTTAAAGATCTTCAGATTATCTCTTGGGACCATTATGAAAGTGTGAAGCATAGCTATGGAAAGGCTGCTTTCAGAATTGTGTTTCTGACATTGTCGTAATTATTTCTGAAGAGGGTACTGTATTAATATTTCATTAGATATTTTCAAGAAGATATTTTCTAGCCATAATCAACTCGTTAGTAACCCATAAACACCTAAACCAAAAGGCATAGATGCCTTCTGTCTCAATAGAGTTTTCTATATAATGTTTAGTCACTTTTGAGACCAAGATCAAACAATGAGACATTTGTGAAGCCTTTTGAAACCAACTTTTCCCTCTTCCCTGGACAGCATTTTCCATAAACTTCTTATCGAACAATTATTTCCTTCTACTTCACTTGGGTTGTAGTGGTGCATATTTCCCTTAGTTCTGCACGAATGCAGTCCTTTGAAAGCAGAGATTATGAATCGCCCATATCCAGATGCCTCATGCAAGACTCTCGTAGTGAAAACTCTGTAGATGTCCTATTGAATTGATCGGTGAAAAGTAGTTCAGGCTGTCCGTCAGCAAGGAATTGACAATGAATACTTCTGATTGAGGGTTATTTGCCTCCTTAAAATTATCCACGTTGGAAAAATAGAGGAGGTCAAGTGCGTTCCTTATAATGTACTAAATGTAACCACAGGGGCTCCCAGAAATAACAGAAAAGCTCCTGGACTCTTAAGAGCACTAATAATAAGCAGACAAGCAGAAAAGAGGCAGGAAGGTTTACATCACCTAGATTTTGTAGCTCTTTGAATTATTGTCTTAAATTTTTACCAGAACGTTCATGTACAGTTGCATAACACCTAAAATGTTTTATGAAATTCTACAGTTCCATTCAGATGTAAGCTGGCATCATTATATTGCCTAAACCCAAACTGACTTTCTTTCTAACTGTCTCTCTGACATCTCAACACTCAGTTGCAAGAGAGATGGCTTTCTTTGGAGTAGTCTGCTTCTGAAAGTCTTTGCTGTTTGTGAAGGCAGGGTCTTCAAGAGTAATTAACAGTCCTCTCAGGGGAAAGACTGCAGAGTTATCCCTGTGAAGTGATGGCAAACAGCCACTGCCTCGGTAATGTAGGGTTTTGTGTTTATGCAAGAACATTTTCATGAAAGTTTTTATTAGTGTTTCTCCATAGTTAAAGAGAGGTACCATGAGTTTCCAGAAAACGTTATCAGAGTTATGGATACAATTGAGCTGATATATAATTTTGCTCCGTAACAAAACAAATCTCTTTTTGAGACAAAAGAAAACGCAGCTCCTTTTCATATTGCAGTTAAAATATGAGATGAAAGCTATTGAAGGATTTACAAGAGGTCTGTCTGAAAACAATTCATGACCACCTTACTCTCACATCTACATATTTACAAGCACAGTATATTAATCTAGCTCTCTGAGCAAAAGTACATTTAAAGGAATTTGTTATTAGAACTATGTCTCAAGATATTTCCTTATTACCTAGAAGATGTCATCCAGTGTGAACTGAGCTATAAAAAATAGATCAATAGTTGTTTGATTTGGAGGGAAGAGTAGCCCATGTGTGAAGGGGAAAAGGCCTAAGAGAATCTCTTTTGCTGCATTTCTGCGCCAAAGCCTACACAATTATTTTGTTATGAAACTAGATAATGACTGAATTTCTACACAAGAGAAAACAATGGAGCTGTGAACTGCCATTGGCAGTGTTGTCCAGAGTACAGGGGAACAAACAGTCATTTTGCCAATTAGCTATATTTCTGGTATACTAGACTTTATATCAAATTTGAGGCATCGTTAACACTTTCGTGAAATTTAATACAAGTTTGTGTATAGCCATAGAAAATACACGTGTCCTCTTCTGTCAAGCAATGAGAATTACACAACAAAGAGAACCTCACATTCCAGATATTTCAGTCTTAACTTTTCAGTGTACCGCATTCTCCCAATTCTGGCTCAGTTACACCCCTGAAATAACTCATTATTTCTACCTTTCCATCGGTCTGATGGAGGGGATGATTCTTTCGTCGCTCCGAAGTTCTTCACAGGCTGGATAAATGAACAAATTAACATCAGACAGGACTGGTAGAAGATAACCCGAAAGTTAATGACATATGTATGGAGAGTTTGTATGACTCTGAATTCTGAGGTAAATAGGTCAGACCAGAGACTTATATCCTGAGCTGAGGCATGGACAAGGGGACATGGGGCATCAAGAACAGAGGTAGGGATCTTCACATTATAGGGAGAGATGATTCATCTTTAGTTTGAAAGTAAAGATAGGCTTCTTAGAGGGGTTGTGTTCACAGATTTAATTCTGGATGAAAACCTTCCTAAATTATATTTTTTAGGGGATAGGGTAAAATGATAACTTCTTGATTATGGGAATGGATTAGGGAGTGGTGATGGCTTCTTTGATTAAGGGAAGGACAAAAGGTATAAGAGAAAGGCAGGAGCATCTCACTGGTCTGTGGGATTGCCATTGTCCTCAGCTGAAAATAATCCTCATGTCAGAGTGGGGACTCTATAGGAGATCAGCTCTGAGAGACTAGAGATGATCTGTTTTGAGCACTTAGCGTTTAACTCATCAGAAATGCTGCATGCTCAAATCAGAGTCCAGTAATGGTGCTTCAACATGCCATGTCAAGGTCATTGCTTCCATTTAATTGATTTTGTTCTACCTTTATTTTTAATCCTCCTATCCTCCTGTTTTGCATTGTGTGTATCTTTGAAAGCCACAAATCATTTGTTGAAAGGACATCATCATGAATAAATAATTTCCAGAATTCTTCGGAAATTTTTTTCTGAACTCTTTTATTCTTAGTTCATTTAATGAGGGCTGTGTACTTCGATAGAATTCATATTTTGTTTTTAAATTTTCATCCTAGAATTTGCTTTCTCTGACCTAAATTGATGATTGCTGGGCATGCTGTAGAAAAGAAAGAACATGTAATTTCACAATGTCATTCTTCTTCTTTTGATGATTTTTTTTTTTTTTTTATAATCAAAGACGTGTTTTCAAAAGCTACTCATAGCACTGAGACAATGGGGAGTTTATAAATAGACAGTGGTGGAATTCATTGGCTCTTGGGTAGGAAACTTCTATACAAATATATTTATTGCTAGTTTAAAGGAATAAACATACATTTAAAAATCCTGTAAATGCGCCAATGAGATAGATCAAGTCTCTAACCCAGATGTCTCCTCTGAATGCGACGGCCATGTTCGATGGCCTATTCCCAGTCTCCATGTGGATATGTTCAAAGTTCCTTATGTTTAACATTCTATCCCATTCCTTCATCATCATTTTTCAGATGTAGCACTGCAGCAGCATGCTAACTACTCTACCCTCTAATTTATTTCCACACAGCAGCAGGACCGATCTTTTCAAATTGCAGATCTAATCATATCCCATCATCATCCACAGCTTTCTACAATTAAATAACTTCACATCATTCTTTTGTTGAAAGAAACAAAATCCTTTATCATGACCTGTAAGTACCTGAATCATTCGGCTTCCACTTACTTCTCTAGCTTCATTGTTGATGCTGCTTCCCCACGATTTCTACTCTAATCGTGCTGTGCTCTCCCATTCTTTTGTCTGGAACACTCATCCCCTGCCTCTTCGTACTCATTCTTTTGAAAGCAACTCAATCATCACCTCAGAAGTTCAGTTGTCCAAGATTAGGTCAAATCTACTCATGAAATGAGGTCTTTATCTTTGTAATTATTCTCTCTCTCTCTCTCTCTCTCTCTCTCTCTCTCTCTCTCTCTCTCTCTCTCTCTCTCTCTCTCTCTCATAAATTTTAAGCCATAATGTTAGGATCTGTCTGTAGTTTTGCTCATCCTTGTATCCCCATTGACACACCCAACACCTGGTATGTACTGTCTATTGGATGAATGAATGAAAGTCAATGGAAAGCTGCCAGTTATTTAATTTGTAATGAGATTTAATGCAAGGTTATTGTTTTCTTTCTAAAACTTAGCTTCACAAAAATCGACACTTGAGATGACAGAATATGCCTTAGCAATTGAGCTTGAGCAGGAGATTTGAGTGAAGCATTGTGACAGACAGGAAGACGCTATGGGTAATTCAAACACAACCTGACAAGTGCCAGGTAACTTGGAGTTAGAGAAATCCAAAATCACACTCTACCTTTTTACAACTCCAAGGAGACTCCATTGCTGTATTGAGGCTTGTGATCTAACTGTGTCCTTTAATAGCCATATGGAATGTTTAAACCAGAGTCATTTGCAGAGGCATTCTGTACAAGTTATGGGTCCCAGTTGTCAGTGGGTGAGGGAAAAAACTATTTGCTTCTGTCTTAAAATGTAATTTTAGAAATGAGAATTCTACAAACTTAAAGTATCTTATGAATGCAAATAGAGACTGGCTGATGCTCTAAGACAGGAGGACTCTAAGTCTCCTTGAAGAGGAATGGCTTTTTTCTATAGAGAATTTAAACGCATGAGGATTAAAATATGCTGTGTCATTGGTGGTTAAAGTAATCCTCTCAGGAAGTCGTCAGAGGAATTAATATTAAAGATGAAATGCACTGAGCCAGACCACGGAGTGACTGAGTGCTCCATTTGATGGTGGTCAACGTTTTTTTTTAATTAAAAAAGTTATTGAAGGAGGAGCATTGCATAATAACACCATATAGGTTTTGTTCTCTGGAGGCCATCATCATTAGATAAGGGAAATGACTACAGTGTCACTAAGTAGGAATTGTGAAGAACTGGTGATCTTAGAAGTGAAAGCAAATATGCGTTGTTAGATTAACTGAATTATTATGGTTCTAGAGGTAGTAGCGTTTATTCTCTCAATTAGGAAAAACAAATGACTTAAAGCATTCAAGTATTCTGGAACTTCTTGAAGACAATTATTCTGAAGTTTGATTAGATTGATAAAGACACTTAATACATTTGCAACTGACTGTGGAAATCTTGCAGAAGAGCAGAATCTGCTAATTAAAATGAGGGTATTAAGTTCAGGTGCAATTATGAAAATTACTCTTATTAAAACATTATTATAATTAACACTGCACCTTTGTAAAGCAAGACTTTAAATGTTGAAGTAGAATTCATTGCTTTTTATCATTTGAAATATTTTTGTTTTTCATTTATTCCTTCACACTGAAATAAATATAGCAATTAGATGACACTTGATGCTGTGACATGATGAAAATATTTCCTTTCGTTTATACTAAAGCTTAGTCTTCAGACTTTTAAATAGAATTTACCCTTTTAATCCTTATTTGTGCAAATGTCTAGGTAGAAAGTAGTAAAGGGGATGTCTTTGGCAATTATCATCTACTCTGTGTCATGAGACAAGCCTAATAAGAAGCAATTAGTGATAGAATAGCTGATGGTATCGAGACAGGAGAACCACTCAAAGAAATCATTAATAAAATTATTTTCAATGTAAAGATCACCAAAGTTTAGAATCTATTAATGAGTAATTCCACTCACACTTTCATCAAGTTATATTGACTGATTTTACCTTTATTCTCGTTAGAATGGTGTAAGCTTGCAGATTCTTTCTGAATGCCAAGTATGTTATAAATGAGCTGCTGAGGATAACCAGAGGATAACAAAAGACCCTTAGCACCTCAGGCCTCGATAATAGATCCAGGATATTTTTACCTAAGTGGAGTTGAAAAGAGGCATAATAATATTTTTAACAGGTAGTTTATAGACACAATTCTTTCCACGAAGAGTAGCTTCATGATGTGTTTTACAAATGTATTGCAGGCCCATGGGAAAGATTCCACACTGCATATGATTGTGTCTTTCTCCTTTCTACATCCCCACTTCCTTTTATTTATCACAGTTCACATCCCTGGCAAGAGAGTCGGTTTGTCTTTGCATCCTTAGCATCATAAGCTATGTGTACGAGAAGCAAAAATACAACATTCCCTCCTGCTGACACCGGCCATTGTGTTGGAGCCTGTGTCCACTGCTCTAGGAAGTGGATGTGACTTGCTTCATGACAGGAAGTCTCTCTGTCATCTCGGATCTACAGCAGTGCTTCCAAACCTTATTCACTCCACAGTATGTTTTAGCTATTGAAACGTGTGTAACACAATACAACACACAGACAAGGCTACTTGTTACTAGGGATAATGGGCGCACAGTTTAGGGGCTACCCAGAATGCTCAAGGAATGAAATAATTCAGAACTCATTTGGGAAACTCTCATCAAGGTGTTTTGCACAGTCTGTCAAAAGGTAAAACATTGGCAGGGACTGGGTTTGACATCAAATAAGGTTTTCTTTATTCTGTACTGGCTGTGAGTTTTATTAGCTGTCAAACTGTCTCAGATAATTAGAATGAAATTTACTGCATCACCAAAAACTGTTTATTTTTACCAAAGCCATAGATTAGATAAAAAGAGATCTTGGAGTCAATTAATCTGATATAGATAGGACAAAGCACTTTCAAACAATGGGTTTGTCCTTGAGCTACCTGCAGATTTTCTATTAGCATTTATTTTAATCTACTCTAGTGCTCTTTACCCCACTGTTTGGATATAAATGCCTGCAAATTGAAATCAGCTAGATAATTCCATCATTTGAAATCTGGAATCATATATAGCGGGTATGGGTTTATAGCAATATCTACCTTCACGTTGGAAAAGTGTCCCTTTATATACATACAGACATACATACATATATATGATTTATATGGATATATACATGTATATATATGCACACACTATATGGTTTATTAATTCTAATGTGTCGACTGTAGACTTTTGAATAATGATTTTCTTTGAAAGTATTTGAATCTCATACCCCAGTTGGCTTCGCTCAAAGTCATTTGCCTGCTAATTTAATTAAAAATTTCCTCCACAAGTTATGTCATGTATGATGATCTAAATATTGAAATGTCATAATCTTATGGAAAGCAGAGATTCTTTTTCAGACGTATTGATATGCCTTTTCTTTTCACTCTTCCTTGTCTTCAGCCTATGCCTCCTTTATAATCACCCATTTCTTGAAACGAATTAGGGGAGGAAGTGGTGAATAAGATTAGTTATTGTAGCAATAAGGCAAAGAGAGTCAATTGTCAGATTTTGGTTTCCCAAATAGGGCATCGTGGTTACGTGTATCTTAGCATCTTCCTCCTCTGGACACCCTATAGAAGAGAAATCTTGGCAGAATTCCCAATGTAGACCAGGTCAGAGAATAGTCTGGGAAAACTGAAAGCGTTGTAAAGATCTTCCCAAATTATTAGAACATTGGGACAGCAAGATGCCCCATGGGTACCAGGTTAGAAATTCGTGTGGAAGATATCCGGGTCTGGATTAAGGGCAGGCTGAAACAGCAATATATATTGCAGAGTGTTATGAAGAAAGTAACCAAAATTTCTAAGCCTAGAGTGATATGTAGAAAGTGGTTATGATTAGCAGACCCTTAAATACTAAGTGACTTAGTGAACCCAAATTAGCCTGCAATTGGTAAAAAGAAGCTGTCACGTGCAAGGATCTTATGATCATAGGCCACGACAGCGACATAAACTCCATTTCCCAGTATCTGTGCAGAGGTCCAAGTATTGCAAGGAGATTGAGCCCCATTTCAGTGTGCGGCGTCGCAGGATAAGACACAGACGCTACACCTGCACCTGCAGGAACTGCACACCTGCAGACGTTCCGAGGCCAGTCTGCAGTTCACGGTGACTTTCTCTAATGCTGCAAGGCTGTGTTAACTGGATGCAACTTTGAAGTCAAGAGAACATGGCAGGTCCAGTAAAGGAAAGAAAAACATACCCTGATAGGGAATTTGAATGTTACATAAGTTCAAAGTGTCAGGTCTGTGAAGCAAACCACCAGACGAAAATGAAAAGAAAAAACAAAACTGTTTTTAACTTGAATAAAACAGAAAAAGGAGACAAGTTTGACTGAGTATGATTTACCTACCACCAAATGCATTCATTTTAAGTACAGACTTCAATTATTTTTAGTAAATTTTCTGAACTGTGCAGCCATCACCGAGTCCACTGATTATGAATTGACATGTCATTTTGTCTTGATTTCAAAGTTGCATCCAGTTTACACCGCCGTGCAGCATTAGAGAAAGTTTTTTAAATATGTTTTTTCCTCAATAAGAAAAAATAGAGCCTTGGATAAAAGCAAGTAACTAACATCTTACTTCTCTTTCTCTCCTGTATCTATACAAGCATATAAAGATGCATAATATAATATGTCTATATATATTAGAGATATTAGATATACATGTTATTTGGTGCTCTTCTATAAGTTCTGTGTTCATTTACTCATTATTTTTGGAATTATATCGTTCATTCCTTTAATAATTTTTAGATTGAGAGATGCTGAGAACATAAAGTAGAATAAAAATGTCTTTTCCTTGAGAATTTCAGAGTTGAGAGTGTGGGAGGCAGTCACAAGAAACAAATAATGACAGCACACTGTCATAAGTGTTATGATAGATGTACGTCCTAGAATAATTTTATCTCTTTCATTCTCCTGTCAATCCTATAAGAGGGCCCAGGTATTATTAATATCCTCACTGTACAGATGAAGATGCTGTAGGCCACAGCAGTTGCAGTAGTAACAGAGTGAGAGGAAACCAGAAATTAGATACTTTCGGATATATTTTTTAATCTTTACAAAATATGGTATGTGTCTTAAACACAGTAGGTCCTCTCTACTGAAATGTATCTCGGTCTTTTATAAACTAAAGATCTTCCTCGACCTAGGATGGGGTTATGTTCTAATAAACCCATGAGAAATTGAAAATACCATAAATTGAAAATGTATTTAATACATTTAATCTACCGAATGGCTTTAACTTAGCTTAGCGTAACTTAAACGTGTTCAGAATGCTTCCAGTAGCTTGTCTGTGGGCACAGTCATCTAACATAAAGCCTATTTCACTTAAAGTGTGGAATGGCCCACGTAATTGAATAAAGTACTGAACGCCAACAACAGAATGATGAACGTGCGCAGCAGAATGATCGTGTGGGTTCTCGCAGCTGGCAACACTGGCCTCCAAAGAGTATGGGCTGCTCCCCCTCCGGATGGCATGGTGCCTGGAGGCTGTGACTCACAGACACTGCACTGTAGCCTCATCAGGCAATCGTATCTAGCCGACTACTAGCCTGGGAAGACATGAACCTTCAGAATTCAAGTGTGATTGCTACTACATGTGTGTCACTTCCTGTTATCATAAAGTTGACAAATCGTTGGTTGAAATAAGTTGGTGGAAGTAAGCGGTGAACCATCTGTATGTAGAGGCATCCGTTTTCTTGGTTCTGGATAGAATTTTTTATGATTGTTCAACTTCCAAAAATGCATGGAACACCCTCCGTGTGCCAGATGCTGTGCTGGACTCCGTGTAGCCTTCAGCATCAGCACCTCTGCCATTTTGGCGCCCCGTTGAGTGGTGTTGGCAGTGGGAGAATTTGGCCTCCTTTCTGATCAGAAAGGTCATTACAAAAAATTCCCACGCTGTTTAAAGCAAATATAAGTGAATGTGAAAACTATTACTTAGAATTAGATGAGGCTGTGTTTAAATTGCAGCGTGGCCACGTTCTCTATCTGTGTGAAGTTCAGCTGTTTGCTCAGTCTCTATGTCCATTTTCTTGCCTTTATAATGGTGTATGATAATGGTTATTTAAGAGTATTGAAAATTAGATGTGCGCCTGTTACAGTATCTCCATAGGAAGTTTCTTTCAATTATTTTTAATTAATACATTACTATACTTCAATCACCCGCGTGTATCACTCAACTGTCTGCCCTCTACCTTGCCTTGATTAAAAAAATAACGATGCAATTCTTGCCTCCCAGTAGTGTAAATTTCCTAAATTAGGCTGAATGCATGAAACACATGGGGTTGAAAATAAATGGACCCTTTACATAAAGCACTAGCTCTCAACTTCTTATGGGTAAAAATGCCTTGTTATTGGGCATAAGGGGCGTAGTTTACAATACTGATTTCTTTTCCACAGTGTGCATTGTGAAGTGTGCCCTGAGGTCAGAGACTCAAAATATCAACTTTAATTGCTGAACTACTGGCTTGAAGAAAAACAGTCTTCCTGCTTCTTCCCATAATTCTACATCTTTTCCCCTATACGTGGGGGTAGTCAGAGCGACAGCTCAGGTGCTTGGAGACTCCCAGTATCGCCCAGTTTGCTTCTCAGGGCACTGAGAGCTGCAGGCAGAGAGCAACAGTGAATAGCACCATTTCCCACTAGGCTGGGACCAGTGGGTGTTAGAGTCATATCCTTGATTTGTAGCCAGTCAGATGGATTACTCCTCATATGAGGTGAAACTTGTAAGAGGTGGAGAAAGAGCAGTGGTTTCTACTTACAGCAGGTGTTGTATAGCTGGCTATTAGGTGTGCAAGGAGAGAGGCAGCATTCGGCCTGACACATGTTGGATAGCAGTGTCATGAGAGTCAAATGAGGATGTTTATAAATCGCTGAACACACTCCTTCCCACCCAGCACTGCCCAGTCAGAGGTCACTTATCTCTAGGGAAGAGGAGACTGCTCTGGGCTGCAGTAGCTGTGAAGGCTTCAAAGAGCTGATAATATGAACTGATGAGCTGAACCTTGCTGAAAATATCCAAAGATATAACTGTTCTACCTTTTTGAGCTAATCAAGGGGACCCTGGGGTCAATCACCAACTCGAACATCGGAGGGAGCATTGCATTGACTTGCCTGCTAATGACAGGACGTGCGGGTGAACTGGCCTCCCCCGTGCCTCTCGGCTCCCTGTCCACACTCTGGCTTTTGAGTAAGACCTATCCCACCACTAACCAGTGAAGATCTCTTGCTTATCTGTGCTGAACTGCTTGCTGAGTGTTTATTTCATTCTTATGGCTGCCCTTAAGTGCCTCATATCTTAACTAGAATAGCAGAAATCTGAGGGAGTCCCTAACTGCCTGTCTGCCCATTGTTCAGATGTCACAAGTTACAAAAAAGGACTCTCCTAGACAGGGACCTCGGCGTTATGTCTAACAAAAAACAGAGCTTGAGTCTTAGGTATTAAATTTTTCTCCATCTCTGGCTTTCTCAGCCTTTCAAGGTCTGAGTCATACCATGCCTTCCCCAAGGCATTGGGCCAAGACAACTCCAGACTATTAATAGAAAGCAAAGCCGAAGCTGTCGTTTTGGTTGTTGGGTTTTTTTGTTTGTTTGTTTGTTCGTTTTTAATAAATTAAAAAAAAATTTCAGGCAGAGAATAATGATGTTGCTGAAGATGCAAAAAACAGTTGGACCACAGGTCCTAGTAGGAATGGGGTCACCTCAGGTTTTGTTCCCTGAGGGCTCTTTCTACTCTGCCTGGGTCTCAGGATTCTACCTGTAAATGTGGGTTGTGTGATCAGAGTGCTGGCTCCCTTGATCAGAAACAATATAGGCATTTCACAGACTGCAGTTTCCGTGTAGGCAGATACGGAAATCTCAGCCATTAAAGTACGGATATTACTATTGCCCTGTTTCTGCTCTTAATTGCAAATTATGCAATCTGTGTAAATGCTAGAGATGTGACTCTCTCAGTTCTGCAAATATCTCTGCAGCTGTCTATACATTCAAATTAAAAGTCAATGCAGCTGTTGCAGAGGCTGTTTTATATGGTTCCCTGGAAGGAGAAATTCCACTCTCATCTCTCCTTGCACAATTCACATGTCCGTGACTTAAATGGTTGGCTTGTTTCTTGTACAGCAGGTCACCTCACCCTGGATGAAGGAAGAAGTTGCCGCTTGGCTGTTCCTTGCTCACTTAAATGTGAGTTACACAAGGCTTTTTAATTTTATCTCCTCCCAGGAAATGTTTTAAAATACTGTGTTTTCCTTGGCATCCATCTATAAAAGTATATTTAGCTCTTCTGTATGCATTGCCCATGTAGATTATGATATTTTGTTCTTGCAGCGTTTCATTTTACCGAGGAGGGGAAAAAACACCAAACCTTAGATCTCTGATGCGTTCATCTTATAAAAATTAGGATTTTCTAATCACTCAAATAATCCAGATGTCAGTGGGAGTCATCCGGACTATCGGGCACATGCATCTTGTAGGAGTCTCACACCCTTTTCAATATTTTTGCTGCTAATGGAGAATTTACATGCTTCACTTCACATGTAAAAGACAGCTTCTTCGTTTCCATCAACCATGCTGCAAACCTTTGAAAATGTAGCAGGTTATATTGAAAATTATGGAATGTTCTGGAGGACAAATGTGTGCTTTCAAAGTGCCAGCACTTTGCATTTAAATATTAGCTAGCCTTACTCTGAGAATGTGTAGTAGCCAACCATCTCTGAGCTGTTCCCACAGGCACTGTGTCCCACATTGTCTAACCTTACGCCGTCCTAGCACGACGACTCCCCTCTTCCTCCTCTACGTTCACATCCTCCATCCGGAAAAACTCGGAGAACTCCAATTTCTTCCCCTTCTGTCATGCCTATGCATTTGGCTGTCTCCACCCTTGATTCTGAAACCTACATATCGAAACCATAAAAATACTCAGAAGTATAAAATAGACTGGTGTTTGACAAGATCCGTCTTCTTGGGAGGGGAGTTTGTAGTAAAATTGTTTTTCTTTGCATGTTACACGTGCATCGACTGTTTGTTGTGACTCCTCTTATTCATTCGACATCAACGCCTACTCTGTAGCCAGTTTCCAGTAAGCATTAGCTGCTGCGATACATTTGCACCCATGACATGAGCCAGTATGACAGAGCCGAGGAAAGGCTCGGAAACAGAACTTGATTCTGACTCTGATGAATGCATCCCTCCAGTTCTCCATAACAGAATAAAGTTCGTTGTCACCTCTCCTGAACTCTCAATATGTTAGTTATACCGGGGGTACTGACATCATTTCAGTTCCTGGCCTCCAGCCTAGACTGTGGGAGAATACAGCTGTGTGATCACAGCTATTGTGACATAGTCCCTCGTCATTGTCAGTGTTGAGGATCTGCTGTGTAATAGCTGTGTGACTCTGGGCATGTCACGGTGTCTCCCCTTGTCCATCTTAACCTGAGGAAGCTGTAGTACCTGCTTCTCCTGCTTGTTGTGAAGACTCATTGAGATGAAATGCTCAGCGCAGAGCTTGCTCTGTACTAAGTGCACGCGGAGCCTTATTATAGATAGAAGGTCAGAGAGGAAGAGAGGGCAAGTTCACATGTTTGGAAGCACTCATGCAACCTCCTAGGTGTTATTTATAAGCACAACGTGGTGAGAGAAGTAGAATCCAGGGCAGCATTTTCATAGGGACAACATTTCAAGTTTTGGAAGAGAAATGGGAGTCTGATAGCAAATGAAACAGAGAACGATGTCCGCGTAAGTTATCACTGGAGAGTTAAGAGCAAGGGAGCAAATGGAGGTAGACGAAGTAGGAAAGGTAATAGTGTCAGCTCCGTTGATTAGCAGGGTAATTGTCAGTTTCAGGGAAAAAAATCCAAACAGTTCCCAGTGGTTTGGTTTTCTTCTCTTTCTCTCTCTGAATGAAGCGGAGCACAGGCAAGCAGGAGGAGAGAGGAGGAAGAAGCACTTTATTTTATTTAGTTATTTGTCTTTATTGTTCATCCTGGCCCTGGGACACGAACCCGGATCTTTGGGATGTATCTGGACTGGACTGTTGACTGAAGGCGGCTGACCAAACCATTGCGCACCTCCGATTTTTTCTTAATAAAGCTTTTCATTCTCACTCATTTTCCAAGTCTACGTGCGTTAGAAGTGGGAACAGTGGTAAGGGCGAGGGTTTCTTTAGGTAGACAGACATTCAGAGATCTAGATAATTCCCCAGAGGCACTGCCCTCTCTGAAGGCTTCAGTGATAGTCACTTACATTTCTCCATCTGATCAGGAGATGGAGGTCAAGTGTGGGAGACTTTAAAGGACAGACCTGGAAGCAGCACGTCTCATTTGTAACCGTTGTCTACCTGCCACAACTCAGTTACGTTAGCCCAACTAACTCCAGGAAAGTTTGGACAATGTTATGTATGTTCTCTGAGGGAAACATAAGAAGGGTTTGATGAGCACCTGCTATTGCCTTTGCCGTGTTTACTCATTTCTTTGATCTTATTTCTAGTAATTTTTCCACGCATCAGTTTCCTCATCGAGTATGAGGAGAAACAATAGCATGGCCCAGTATTGTTGGGAGGATTAAAATTGCGTCCATAAAGATCCTTTCAGATTACATGTCACCAGTTAGGTGATGATTTGGCGATGAGGGCAGCCGGACAACAAAAGGGATGATGTTTTCTGCAGTATTTGAGAAGACATGAAAAATTGCGTTTTAAATGACTGGTGTCTCGAGCAGAGGATGAAAGATGAAAGAGTAGCTTCAGATTCTGTAGCACATGGCAGCAGTGTCTCCCATGGGTCTTGGGTGGCAGAGAGAAATGATGAAGAACACTTGCAGACATTTTCTGCCCAGTGTTTGCCAGGAGACAAAACAGCTCAAGAGTGGACTTCCTGGAGAAAACCAACAGAGAATACCAGTGCCAACAGGTGATGTGAGGGAACTTACTGCTTCCTCATTCAAACCAACCTACAGACTAAGTCAGCATCATCAATAAAACTTCCAGAGAGGTCTCTAGTTATCCTGCCTGACTTTGTGATCAACTTTTGAGTCTTGGGCCTCCCCTAACAGGATATTTCAGCCACCACAGTGAAGAGCGACTGACTTGGACGCAAGTCCATCTGATACAACTGCTGACTGAGGAATCTGCTGTACAGATATTTTGAAGTCAAATTAGTATTTATTTTCTTTCTCATCAGATTCATGTTACTTTTGACTAGAGAAGAATTCTATTAAATTTTTTTTTGTTTTTCTGATTAAATCCATTGACTGAAGTAAAGTAATAGAGAGGAATGACTCAATGGAGGATTCCTGGAAACGGTGGTGAATATTTCCTTCCTGGGGTCAGAATTGCATGGTTCGGGTTTATTTTTGTTCACACTCAATATTTCTTTATAAATCAGAAACTCTTGCAACCCAAATAAATCAAGACTGAGTGCCTGATTTCTTTGTAATCAATAAAATAGCCATTTTATAAGTTATTAAGCTTTTGAAGTCAATACAGTTTTCTCAGGATTAGTTACCACTGATTAGGAGATAACCTAATGAATCGCTTTGAGGTATGTTCTTTATTTTTGGCTCTGACTAACAAGAGGGCTTGACAGCAAGTTAAATTAGTGTGTTGCACTGCCACAACTAGGCGAATTTATGTTAAATCCTTCATTTCTCTGTTTTTAATATTTGCTGTTAATTAAAAATATGGCAGCTCGTGGCACATTCTACTTGGCCTGTGAATATTTTGAGTGCAAAGCAAGTTAAAGTTGAGTGCAAGTTAAAAATGTGTTGGGATTTCATCAGTACCCCTTGGGTTATTAAAAATGTATCTGTTGGGCACGATGTGGTAAAAGCAGGTTTGCTAAGATGTGCAAATGTGAATCTTACAGGCCAAAAGACCTGCTTCTCAAGTAAAATCTCAGTCTAGACTATCGCTTTTTCCCTTGGAAAAATATTGTGTTATGAGCTCTCTATGCCAGGTTCCTTTTTTTTCTCATTTTAAGTTCTGAATGTTTACATTTAGGCACGTTCTGTGAATTCTCAGAGTGTATTTTTCTCATTTAACATAGAAAGTACTGCTTTCTAACTGGTGGGCATCAGTCTGTCTCCATACATCACCTTCTGTTTGAGCAACCAGTTTTTTTTTAAGACTTTATATCTCATTTGTTTGTGTGGTTATGTGCCTTTGTACATTTTTAACTCTCAATAACTGGCTTTTGAGAGAAATTGTCATAGCTAATTGAATACATCATCTATTAGAATCTGTATCGTGTTTCTTTACTCTCTGATGTGACCAATACAAATTGGATGACTGAGAAAGTGTTTTCTTAGTCTTAGTTATAGGAGAAACTAACCTTATTTTAAGGTCCTCCTAAGTAGAGGATATATGTAGTACAGGAAATGTGCTCTATCAACTCTCCTGGAGATACAGGGACAGTAAAAGAATGAAGATACGTTGGTTGCAAACCACCTTCTGCATATGCTGCACCTTGCTTTACCATCCGATGCTGTTGGTCTTAGCAGAAGTGAATGTAATGCCAAGCCAATTGAATATTTCAGCCTTACAGGTCACTATTAGGGCCCTGTATTAAATACTGTGTCAAAGTAAGTATGAGAGTTTTGGTTCTCACAACACCTGTGTCCCCTTCTGGAGTTAAGCCCATTTCACAGATGAGAAAGACTAAAAGATTATGATGAAAACGGAATTGTAGAGCAATATAGTGAGAAAAAATGGAAATAAAACACTGGTCTGAAACACTTTGGTTAACATGACAGAGAGCATTGATATCAAATTATTTGGCTCACAGTCAAATTTAATCTGAAGACATGTCATGTTCCAGCTGTTTCTCATTGGGACAGTGCAGTCTATTTACTTGTAAAATATATTTTGAAACATGAATGCGAATGGGTTGGTTAACTGTCAAAAGTATTTAAATGCACATGTTGTGTGCAGAAGAAACATAAAAATATTAAAATGTCTTTCTACGTTTTTTTTTTTTTTTTTTTTTTTTTTTTTAGGGAATGGGTTTCATTGTTTTCCTCCACATAGGAAATAGAAACATGAAATTTTCCTGGGTGCCTTGGCAATTTGTTATATTTACATATGAATATTTATGTATGTAAATATATTTACGTATGCATATTGTACAAATATATTTAACTTAAATGAATTACTTAATCCAAAAAAATTCTTTGAGGATTTTGAGGGATCCCTTTTCTGTAAAAGCAGTAGTGCAGCATTCTGTAGTGATTCATTCTTCTTACTGGCTACCAATATGCTCTTAGATTGGACTAAATGTATTTATTTTGTTATTTTCCTCCATGTTGCTGCTTAAAGACAATGTATTGTGAGTTGAGTCATGAAAAAAATAAAAGATAGGTGGTTTATTTTCATAAATTTCTAAAATGGTAGTGGTGGTAGAAAAATTGCTTTATACAGGAATCAGAAGACCTGCCTTATACAGTCAGTTCCGATAGTGAACCCTCGATATCCTTGGAAAGTTTACATTGCTTTTCTGACTTTTTGTTTTATCACTTATGAATGTAAGTGCGTGTTATTTCTAACCTGCTTCTCTCCACATCTTGTGTTACTCTCAAATGAATACATGGAAATGAATGATGCGTGAAAATGTGAATTAATGCTACAACTAAAGGTGACTTAAGAATATTTTTAGCATTCTAGCCACGCTAATTTGGGCATTTAAGTTATTTGATTTTTCTAGTAATATTTCTTACCTCTTTAGTTCATAATGCTAAATTCCTTTTAGGATATTGCAATTTCATCTCAGTGTATATTTCACACCACACCCACCACTAGAGTTCCAGTGTCCCCTACCACCACCTTTTCCCCTCATCTCCCCTTCCCCCTCATAACCAGTCGTGACGCCTGCTGTTTTTGTATGTTCATTTGTTTCATTTCATTATCTTGCACATATGAGTGAAACTATTCTATATTTCACTTTTTCTCCCTAAGTTATTTCACTCAACAGGATCGCCTCCAGTTCCAGCCAACTTGTAGCAAAGGGCACAATTTCATTTTTTTTTTAAATAGTGACAAAGAATTACAATGAGTATATGTACCATAGCTTCTTTATCTAGTCATATGTTCTTTGGGCATTTAGTTTGTTTCCATGTCTTGGCTGTTATGAACTTTGCTGCTATGAACAGAGGGGTGAAAATACTTTTTCTCATTAGATAGTTTGTATCCTCTGGGTATATGCTCCAGTGGTTTTGCTGGATCAAATGGTAGAGCCATCTTTAACTGTTTGAGGAATCTCCATACTGTTTTCCAAAGAGGTTGCACCAATTTGCATTCCCACCAACGCTGTATGAGGGTTTCTTTATCTCCACACCCCCTCCAACACCTGCTCTTTCCAATCTTTTTGATAGAGGCTTTTCTCCTTGATGTGAGGTGGTATCTCACTGCAGTTTTTGTTTCATTTCTCTGGTGACGAGTGATGTACAGCATGTTTTCAGGTGTCCTCTTTGAGTGGGTCATTTGCTTTTTTTATTGTTGAGATGTATGAGCTCTTTGTATAATTTAGAAATTTAACTTTTATGTGATGTATGTTGTGTGAATGTCTTCTTCAGTTTTTGGGGTTGTCTTTTTGTTTTAGTGGTGGCTTCGTTTGCTGTGTAGAAGCTTTTCAACTGGATGCCGTCCCAATTATTTAGTTTTGCTTTGGTTTCTTTTGCTGTCACTGTTCCTGCCCCTAAGATCTCTTCGAAGTTGAAGTCACTGAGTGTTTTTCCCCACATTTTGTTCTACGTATTTTATTGTAACTTGTTTTATAATATTTAATTAGAACATATGCGTATGCTATAGTTCACATACTAATTGGAATAGAGGTAATTGTATTTAAATGCTTTGATTGAAACTGAATTGTGAACACCTAGGAAGCAAACATAATTAATAGAGATAGACAATAGATAAATGGTAGATAGACAGACAGACAGATAGATACATTATCCACCAAATACCCAGAGAAGTTTTAGTAATAATGATGGGTCAGTAAATGTTAAATTTTCAAAAATACTTAAAAAACCTGGTTTATGTAATGTGACACTTAACCTTGTTATGATTTTTTTGAGAGGAAGTAAGGAGGCATGAATGAAGACAAGTAGGTGGGAAGAGATAGACGAGGAAGAAACAGTTTTAGTTAGTTAGTTAGTTAGTTATTAAATTTAGCTGTTTCTCCCTGACCCAGGGTCTCAAGTTCAGGTCCCTGGTCTTTATGTGAATTAAGCTTCACAGCTGCAGACTTAACACCTGAATCACCGGAGTATCTTCCTGTTATTTTTGCTGAAAGGAATTGGGCTCTGATGTATTTTACTCAAATGAGCTTTTCTAAAATCCTCTCACAATTCCCATTTCAACCATGTACGACTATCTCCAAGTAGTTTGTTCAAATGCAGTCACTCATTTTCTAAAGATCCCTACTATTTTCTAGTTATAGTAATGTGCACATCTTATTTACTGTAGAAGTGAAGTAGGGATTCATGGTGCTTCTATTGATTAAATATAGAGAAAGAACAAATTTGGGGTTTTATTTAGAGCTAATCACAATGGTTGAATACTTAATATTTGGTTGATACTTAATAGTAAGTATCATATGAAGAAGGAATGAATAACAAAAGAGAGAGAGAGGGAGGCAGGAAAGAAGGGGAAAAGTTCAGTGGTGTACTTAGAGATCCATGAAATGACAAAAATTTAACCAATGTTCAATTTTTTATGTGACCCGAGAGAGAGTGGATTCAGAGAACTTCACATCTCAAAATTAATCTCAGTCGATTTCTAAATCATGCCAAGAAGACAGTGGGTTAATAATTTATAATCCATCATCAGGATAAGTCTTAACTTTTTATAAATTATTTAAAGCTATCTGTTTGCCTTGTTTGCCTGTTTCTTTAATCAATTTAATTCTTACATACTTCTAATTTAAACTTACTCAGCCAATCGCTAATTGTTTGCTATCTTTAATTTGAGTTAGACATTTTTAGTGAGATGCTTTCATTCATTTAGCAAATATTTCTGATCATCTATATTTCTTGTTGCTCAGCATACAAGAGAGGAACACAATAGGGAGGAAAAAAATCTCCATCTTCATGAGAGTTTATTTACTGGTAGGGGGAGACAGATCTAACATATAAATAAAATATTTGAAATGTCACATGATGATAAATGCTATGGGCATAAATCACACAAAAGAAGTAGAGTTTGACCAGAGAGGACTTCTTTGCTATGATACCTGAGCAGACACTTGAGGGAAGTGAGGAGTTGGCACATGCAAATATATGGATTCAGAGTGTTCCAGGTAGAGGAAACAAGCAGTACTACGGCCTCAAAGTGAGCTTGTACTTGGAATATTGAAAATAAGAAAGAAGGCTAGTCTGACTGGAGCTCAATGTACTAAGGGAATATGGGCATGGAGTTGGAGAGGTACTGCAAAGAACTAATATCAGGTCCTTCTGAGGACCTTTTACTGAGCGAGTGAAATGGGAAGTCCTCACAGTACTTAGAGCAAAGTCATGGTATGATCTAATTGGATCTTTTTCATTCTGACCTGCATTGAGGTGAGAGTACAAGGAGGCAAGAATTAATGCCTAGAGATGAGTGAAGAGACTATAGAAAGAGAAGATGGTGGCTTGGACCATTAGGGTAGCTGAAGAGATGATGGCAAAAATACATATCTAATAGGACTTGGGGGGTTTTAGCCATAAAAAAATTGCAAAATGTAGTTGCCATTTACTGAGATACATAAGATTTCAAGATGAACCATTTTTCTGGCATTTTGGAGGAAGGTGATGATGGAAATTAGAAATTGATAGCAGTCATGTTAAGGTTCAGATATCTAAAATTCTTTCTTTGTAGTCTATTAACCTTATTATAAATCCTATGATATTGAACATTAAATTTCTATTAACCTTTAGAAGCTCCAAATCATTAATTTTTATAATAATATTAAAAGTTCAGTCTGGAATATTTTTGAATTAAATTCATGTTTTTTTTTCTGAGTTCCATACAGAACATCAAAATGTACTTCTTTTAACCTTGGAAGTAATCAAAGTAACTTTGTAATTTTCAAATGGTATTGGAAATGGAAGCTTCATTAGTGTTTGTGATACTCCTTTTTGTTACTGTTTTTACCTTTGCAATTTTAGCTCCACAAATTATCTCAGGAATTCTTATAAATATGTATAAGGAAAATCGGCTTTATACAATCTCACTATGCAGAAATAATCATTTTTTTTGTTTGTTTCTGATTCACCATATCTCCTTCGATGCTTTTATTCCCATACATTGTGCAGTTATATACTAAGAACTATACTAAATGATTTACATAGATTTGTTAATTTATGTGGCATAGCAGCTCCTGTGAGTTAGGGTTTTTACTTGCAAAAACAGAACAGCTGGTTCAAACATTTAAAACATGTTTTAAAGTCTATTAGCTTACAGATTCCCTATACATGTGGGAGAATCAAGCTATGGCTCTGTTCAAGCAAGACAGTACCTAAAAATGCTAGTCACAGACAGTGTACATGGCACCACTTATTCCAGCTCTAGGATGTCAGTGGATGTTTCCTCTCATTTCTTTGGATCTGTTTTCTGAGGAGACCCAATGATGGTGGATTTCCCTCAAATACGGGACATCTGTCAAAAGTTCTAGGCAATCATAAATGATAACTTTCTACAACAATCCAACTGTTAGGCTGTCTAATACTAGAATATTAATTAATACACATTCCAGTCCTCAAATAGAAATGAGCGTGTGATAGGGACTAGCAGAGCCCTCGATAAGAAGTACATGGAAAAGCAAACTTAATTCACTGTTTCTCTAAACACAAGTGAACCAAATAGTCATCGTTTCTGTTTATGTTACACGTCTCTGATTTCTAAGTACTTCCATTCTTCCTGTGATTATATCATAGTCTTTCTCTATGGATTAAATTGGGAAGGTAGTCACTGACAGTCAACCGCTTTTGAATTAGGCAGTGGGAAAGGATCACAACAACAAAAAATAATGAGTATGTCCAAGCACAGACAGCACCATGCATGGGATCCAGATTGCAAGATTGGTGACAAGTACATCCGGTGGTTTAGAGGCACCATGACACATAGTTATTAGGTTACCCAACAGAGATGCCAAAATGAGTAAGCAGTTTGGTGGAGTAATTCATATTTCTCGCCCTGACATCATTTACTTTTCTGAGATTGAGTATGTTGCTTATTACTTTCTGTCTCTGACCTTACTTCTTCATCTCTCATATGGGGATGCGGATATCATTTATACACCTAGCAAATAAGACTGTGACGAGATCATATGAAATAATCTGTGGACCTCGTTTTACATGTGAAGTGAGTTTGATTTCTGTATGGGTGTATGTGATTGCTGAATGAGTTGGAGGAAGCCCATGGTTGACTGTCCTTGCTGGTAAATTGGGGCTATCACAGAGACAGTAGCTAAATCGGCAATAATGTGCTGAATTCTCAAAATGGAGCTTATATATCCTCGTTTTACGTAGCTCAAGTTTCCCTCAGCGGAAAGAGGTGATTATATTGGTGAAAAATAAGAAAACAAATGTGGAATAATAATTTTCTATTGGAAAAAATAAACGCTGTATGTTATAACATATCTGTATTATATTTGTATTTGTATATAATGGCAAAGCAAAGTGGGAATGACCCACACAATAGGTTATGATATAACAAACATTGGAATAATAACTGCATCTAGAAATATATATTATATTGCATATTCTATATGATATCTCTATTATATTTCAGGTACTACACTAAAGACTTATGAATATATGATTTCATGTAACTTACACACCAATTTTTGAAACCTATGAAATTGAAGATCAAAGAATATAAATAACTCTGCAACAAAATATACCATTTAAAATGGCCTTCTAACCCAGTTTCATGTTAAATCAGACCCTTACTGAACAGACATATAATCGCTAGTTTTTGCGATAATGCATTCCTGCAAAATGCAAGGCAAAGCAAATCACTGTAAAATGAGTGATACTTTCCCACAGGAACAATGCTATTATTGAAGGCTGTACTCTTAACCAATAGCTTGACATTGAACGCATCATATATAAGATCATCAATATCTAATGAGAACAAAGGTACCATGACCATAAAATAGTCTAAGTCTAGCAGATATTATTTTTATACTAGATATTGATTTTATATGTGATGAACAATAATGTTGTTTTTCTTATTTGAATTTAGAATCATCTTAGAGAATATAGTGGATGGATTTTTCTCGTAAAGGAACTGTCTTGGGATAAAAGGCTAAAGTTTGTCACACTCTTGGTAAATGTCTCCATTTCAGAGTCATTTGGAAATATTTCAGTGAATTTTTTTCTTTAAGTGATGGGATTATGGCATCTAGCATTGAGGAAAAATAGGAAAAACTTTGCAGTAATTGAGAAGTCCTGCAGACTAGCCTCCTGTATTTTAGCTGTTCTCTACATGGGTCAAGCAGTAATGCTCCTTCCCTGTAAATTAAAGAGGAGACATTATGAAAGGTGCCTAAGAAATAAGAAGGATTGTAAGGAAATATTATGAAAATTGTATGCGAACAAATTGAGAGCCTATAAAAAATAGATACATTTTGAAATACATGCAACCAGCCCAGTTGGAATCAGGAAGATGATGGCATCAATAAGAATAAAATACAAACAATGAGAAAAGAATGATCTGTACCCTGAAAACGTTAAAATTTTGGCAAAAGGCATTGAAGAAAATACAAATTATTGAAGTTTTACTGTGTTAATGGATTAGAAGACTTGACGTTGTTGAAATATCTGTACTACCTAAGGCGATCTACAGATTCAATGTCATTCCTATCAAAATTTCAATGGCATTTTTCACAGACAGGTATATGAAAGGACAATCGTAAAATTCCTAAGGAATCACAGAAAACCTCAGAAAGACAATCTATCTTGAGAAAGAAAGAACAACAGAATTGTAAGAGTCACATTACCTTATTTCAAACTGCATTATGAAATCGTAGTGATCAAATAGTATGATACTGGCATTAAAACAGGCACATAGACAAATGGAATACAATAGAAAGCTCAGAAAATATCCTACAGATATACAGTCAACTAATTCTCAACATTGACACCAAGAGTACACCCTGGGCAAAAGATAGTGTTTCTAAATAAATTATATTGGAAAAACTAGATATCCACATGTAAAGGAATGAAATTGGAACCCTCCCTACATATTACATCACCCACAAAAATATTACTCAATATAGATTAAACATTAACATGTAATACTTGAAACTAAAACTCCTAGAAGAAAACATGGGAAAAAAATCTCTTTGACTTTGGAATTTGTCAACAATTGTTTGGGTTTGACAAAAAAATAGCAAAAGTAAAATGAAATATATTGGGGATGCATCAATTAAGCTTCTTTAGAAGAAAGGAAACAACAAAATTAAAAAGAACGCTTATGGGGTGAACAAAAATATTGAGTAACAATATATATGAAAAGTGATCAATATCCAAAATATATAAGGATCTCATACAACTCAATAGTAATGACAAAGGATAGACAAAGGAAGTAAACAGACATTTTTTCAAAGAAAATATACAAAAGACCAAAGGTTTATGAAAAGAAGTTCAGTATCATTAATCCTCAGGAAATCAAAAGCACAATGAGCTATTACCTTGTACCTGTTGGAATAGTTATCAAAAAAAAAGTAAAAGGCAAGAAGTGTTGGCGAGAATGTGGAGAAAAAAGAACCCACGTACGCTCTTGATGGAAATGTAAATTCGTACAACCAAAAATTTGGAGATTTCTTCTAAAAATGAAAAAAGCATCACCATATGATTCAGCAATCTCTCTCTAGGGTATATATGCAAAGGAAATGCAAACAAGGTTTTGTGGAGATATGCACACCTCCATGTTCATTGCAGCATCATTCATAACATTCAAGTAGATGATTGGATCAAGAAAATATTATATTTAGATAGATGATCTAGATATCGATAATGGCATGCTATTCTGAATTAAAAATCAGATGATTCTGCCATAGTATAATCCTGGGGGACATTTTGTTAGGAAAAAAATAAACCAGATGCTAAAAGAAAAGGGCTGCATGATCTCATTTATATGTAAAATGCTATGTCCTAAAAAGCTGTCCCTGATTTTGAAGTGATCAATATGAAAAAAATAATATTAGACTGCATTGTTTTTTTGCAGGTGTCTGTTAGTTCACCCAAAAGATGTTAGAAGACTTTAAATCTGGAAAGGCACTTAGAGAATGCCGAATACAATGAAGCCTGGGAATGATCATTCAGACCCCTAGGAGAGATTTAAAATGTACAGCTCTCTGAGTTCAGTATCTGGATACTATAATTCACTAAATGAAGCATGGCTGCTAGGAATCTATGTTTAAAAATTTTCCTTGGGATATTACTGAACCGTATTGAGAACTCTTGAACCAGTCATGGTCTCCTTACACAGGTGTCAAGCATAGAGAAAGGAGGTTTGATTGCCCAAGACACCAAACAACAAAATTCTCCTATAACTTAAATCCTTTGCTCTTTTCATAATAAACATGGCAAAAGAAGGATATTATAGTCCATGACTCTTTCTGTAAGCTGGGGCTATTTTGGGGGTATACTGGCTGTCTTTGCTGAATTCAAATTTTTGCTTTCTTTCATGAAAAATTTAATTTTTAGCAACATTTACTTAATTGTTCATCTTGCTTGTTTATCCCTGCTTCCAGGTCGTGAAAATGGGTTCTTAGCATCCAGGTGAGCTGCTCCACTCAGAGGCAGCAGACTTAACTGTTAAACTACCAGGACAAGTCAAAAAATGAATTTTTATTCGTCCAGTTTATTGAGAAGTAATTAACATACATTGTGTAGAAGTTTAATGTACAGCATGATCATTTGACTTACATGTAGTTTGCAAGTGATTACTGCAGGAGAACTCCGATTTATATCTATGTATACAGTGCTGGTCATTTACCAGAGGCAACATTCACTGGGTTGTTAGTGTCCCCTCCCCTGAGCTTGGTGACCACATCAAAATAGAGCAAAATGACAAGGAGAATCCAGATGTACAGTCCAAAGTGATGAGCAAAGCAGATCAAAAGGCACGAACTTCCATTTATCAAATAAGTGAGTCCTGCGATGTAATGTATAGTGGGGGGGACAGTTATCAACAATAACAGTACTTTTTATGGTTGAATGTGATGAAAGAGCAGACCTCAAAAGTTCTCGTCAGGAGAAAAGATAATTGTAACTCTGTGTGGAGATGGATGTTAACTAGATTTAATATGGAGGTCATTTTATACTATATGTGTATATCTGAACCATTGTGTGTGTGTGAGAGAGAGAGAGAGAGACAGAGAGAGAGAGAGACAGAGAGAGACAGAGAGAGAGAGAGAGAGAGAGACAGAGAGAGAGACAGAGAGAGATTGCTAGGAAATCAGAAAAGCCAAGAAGGAGAGTCGTGGAGGCATTTTCGTATAGTTCTTTTTGGACTTTGTGATTTCATGTTTCCAGTCATGACAAAATGAGATGTTAACTGCTTGACAGCAAAAGCGCCACAAGTAGATCAACTTGATGCCTCAATTCCTTTGCAATTCAGGACATAGGTTTATATGAATTGCTACTAAAATAGTATAAAATTGATCAGCAGAAAGTTACTTTTACGACTAACTGTATCTACCTGATCGGTGTAATATTAGAATAAGGTATTTAATAATATCATATTAAAACCCCTATTTCAAGAAAAGCTTTAGAGCCGTGTTTGTTGACAGTTTCCTGTATAGAGACATCTTTTCCCGTGTCCCATTTCAGAAGGTGGAAGTCTTCCGTAGCAGTTGTTTCTTGTTTCTAACTTTAAGAAAGCTGTTATATACAGTCAATTGTGCTATTTAATTTTGAAATGTTTTAAAGGTTAGTTTCTGAGAAGAGTACGATGTGGAATGTAATCCTGACTTGGTAATGCACCCACTTTGTGAATTTGCAAAAGTTCCTTTTCTCCAGATTGGTCCTCGAAAGAGAAGATCTCGAAGAGATTTCAGCTCTAAGAATCCATGTGTGAAAGGTGAGAGCAGAAATGAAAATATTAATTAGGTGCACCATGCGGTGCGCTGTGGGATAGGGGCTGATCTAGGGCATCTTCGGGAGTCAGGAGTGGAATTAACAGGTAGAGAATGTATGTTTTGGCGTCTTTCTCTCTCTTCTCGCCTCCTCTACCCCACCCCATGTGTTTGCCTCTCTTGTTCTCTGCCCTTTTCATGTTATCTCTCCGAATTCAAACTTTATGCCATAAATTATATTAGGATTTTGCTAGAGTTCATAGATTTTAAGCTGAAGGTTTAAGATGTTAAAGCTAAAAATAAACTGGCAACAAGCCCTCTGCTCATACTGAGAAAGAAGAAAAACCTTTCTAAACTTTGAAACAATTTGTGAGTTATACTCACTGAAGGGATAGATAATCACAGTTTAACATGATAAGCTTGACCCTCTTAGGAGATTCTGTTACAATCTTACTGTTCACAGTATTACTGTCAATTCTTTTGTCCAAAAGTTTAAGAATATTATTCAGGGGTGATGGCGGGGGGTGGGGGTGGGGGGGGCCCGGTGTGCAGGCGTGAGGGATGAGGAATGAGAAACATTGTATTTCCTTAAAGTTAAACTTTCTATGCAAATTTGAGAACATTCATGGGGAGACAAAAAAATAATTAGGAGCCCTGACAATTCTTCTAGCTTATTGCTTTCTCTTTTGTGAAAGGCATTGTGAGACTTCACTCACAGTGCCATTTCAAGCACAATCTAATGCATGTATAATTTTTGAACCCTTCATTTAAAACCATTTGAAAGTCAAAGTACAAAAATATAAAGGAAAGGCTTCTGAGACACCTCCTATCTTATTTTATACTACAATAGCTATATATCTTGAAACACAGTGTTTTTCGTTTTTTGTTTTTTTTTTTGTCTTGAGGCAGTAGTCTCAAGTCATTGTTTGGGGAACAAATGCTCACTGTGTGGTACATGGGAAAGAAAAAGCAGAAATCATGGAAGCAGAACAATGTGAACTAAGAAACCCTCTACTATTTCATAGCTCTGCTAAGTGGGTAATTCAGTAACTCCGTGGGTTCCTTCCTTGCTTCGCATGAGCGTAGAGGGAATTTTGATAGTCTCTGGAGAAGATTGCTGTGTTATGACGGTGATGGATGATTCTTTCAGTGTCGTGAGTGGAGAGTGAGGCATAACTTAATTCTTCCATACACAGTAACGATCTAGACACTTGGCTTACAGAAGTTTGACTACACAGGGTTGGGAGCCAGAACATTCTCTAGTTAAATGTGTCTGATCATACCTGAGTTGCTGTTCAGAATCATTTATTCCTGAGCCAACAATCAAGACATTTGCAGGCAATCCCGAGAGAGACCTCATGAAGTGATGAGAGCAACTCATTCAACTTCTGCAACACCCAGGCTCTCACAGTTCCAGCCTGCCTAGAGCTTTGTGAGGCATTTCTTTCTTTTTCTTTGTTTTTGAGGGAAAGTGTCAGGCAGGAATGAAGGAGAATAGGAAGGCAGGCAGGAAGAGAGAGGAGAAACATTTTATTTCTTTTTGTTTAGTTTTTCACATTGGTTGTTTCCTCCGGCCCTGGGTCTTGAACCCTGGACCTTGGGATGTATGTGGGACTGCTCCCAGGTTGTACCAGACCGCTGGTTCACCAGGGTGCACACTTGTGCATTGAACAATTTCATTTCTTCTTTTTCTACTAAATGTTTGTACTTTACCTTTCATCATTTCAATAAATAATAATTTAGCTCCCTCAAATTCCTCAGACAAGCTCTAATTTGGAAAAGAGAAAGATTATTTCCTACAGTTTTCAGACGGTACCTTAAGCTGGGCCTTTAGAAGTGGAATCAGATAGACATGGGGACTTTTCTTTTCCCAGATGTTTGCTTCTAGTCTCTTCACTACATCCCGGGGTGGCAGTTCTTGCTTCCGTTACAGGTGATGGTGTGGCATTGAGAAAGCCCAGCTCTTCCCTCTGTCAGCCCTCGTAGGTTGGCTTTTCATCCTCGATCCCTTCTTATGAGAATATCGATTTGACATTCATTTTGAAGTTAGCTGTGGATTTTCAAGACCATATCCCTTACAAAAAGTCCATAATAAGTGACTTAGTAGCTAAACATCCAGCCTTGCAACTATTATGTCTGCCCTAAGTCAGTACAATGTGGAATACCTCAAATTTACCTATTCTTTAAAAGTTAATTGAAGTAGTGTTTGTTTATAGCTTATATAGGGTTCATATGTACTTAATATGTCACCATCTGTATATTCTATACTGAGTTCACCTCTAAGAGTTCATTTCTACCCTTTACAACACAATTCACCCTCTTTACCTGATTTGTCACTTCCCAATTTGTTGATGGGCATGTAGTTTGTTTGCAATTCTTGGCTGTTGTGAACAGTGCTACAGTAATCATGGGACTGCATGTATCTCTGAAAATTGATGTTTTTTTCTATTCTTCAGATAATTGACCAGAGGCAGAAAAACTCGATCATCTGTATTTTGAGGGGTTTTTTTTTTTTTGCATCTCTGTTCAGCAGAAATACTGTCCATACTGTTTTCCACAATAGTTACGCACATTTTACATTCTCACCAACATTGTACAAGGGGGTTCACTTCTCTGGATGCCCTTTTCAACACTTATCGTTTATTGTTTTGGGATAATGGACATTGCCACGGGGGTGAAGTGCAATCTTATTGTGGCTTTTATTTGCATTTCTTTAATAGTAAGAGATGATGAACATCTTTTCATGTGCCTGTTGGCCTACTGTATGTCTTCTTTGGAGAAGTGTATGTTCAGATCCTCTGCCTATTTTTTAGCTGAATTTTTTTTTATTGTTGAGTTCTATGAATTCGTTACATAGTTTGGATAATAACCCCTTGACAGATATATGTTATGCAAATATCTTCTCTCATTCAGTAGGACGTCTTTTCATTTTTATCATATAATCCTTTTGCTGTGCAGAAAGCAGCTTAATTTTGTTTCTGTGGTCTGTGCGTCTATTTTTATACTGATACCACTACTATTGCTTTGTAGTATGCTTTAAAGTCAGGTAATATGATACCCACATTAGCTCTTTTTTCTTAGGATTATTTGTTTATTTATTTATTTTTATAGTTCAAACTGAATTTTATGACTTTGTTCTATTTCTGTAAAGAATGCCATTGGAATTTTGATACTGTTCTGAATTTCTGTATTTGCTTTCAGTAATATGACCATACCGGTTATGTTAATTCTTCCAACCAATGAACAGAGGGTACCTTTCCCTTTAATTGTGCACAGGCCTTTCACCTTCTTGGTTAATTTTTTTAGGTATTTAATTGCTTTTCATTGGAAAGTAAATGAGTTTATTTTCATGATTTCTCTTTCGTCTACTTCATTATTTGTGCATAGAAGCACTGCGTATTTATATTGGTTGTGTAACCTGCCACTCTCCTGTATTCACTGACTATTTCTGACATGTGTTTTTACTGGTGTCTTGGGATTTTCTATGCATATTATCATGTCATCTACATAGCGTGATAGTTTAATTTCTTCTTTTACAAGTTTAATTCATTTATTTCCCTTTGTTAATTAATTTTTCTAAATAGGAATTTCAATACGATGTTAAATAATAGTGATGAGAGTGGGCATCCTTTGCTTTTCCTGATCTTAGGGAAAACAAAGCTTTCAATTTTGCAGGGTTTTCTATAATACTGATTTTGGCTTTGTCGTATATGGACTTTATGATGCTGCCGTATGTTCCTTCTATTCCAATTTGGAAGTAAGATCAGTTTATAACATTCTGTACTTTTAAGTTGAGCAGGCTATAAAAACATTTTGGTTAGTTAAAAAAGTGTATTGAAGTACCATTGTATTGTGATGATATCTAAGCTTTAGGTGTACATTATTGTAAATCAGTTATCTCAAGCATAGAGACTCATATTAACATTTGTACAGACTGCCTTATGCTTGTCCCCTAAAGTCTCCTTTCCACCTGTCACCCTGCAGTTGATTCCTTTTGCCCAGTTTATCCACCCCTCTTCCATCTTCTGCTTCTGGTTGCCATAACTGTTTTGTTCTTGTAGTCTAAGAATTTGTTTTTGTTTTCTTTTGTTTGCCAGTTTGTTTTGTTTCTTTATTTAGAACACGAGTGAATTCATGGCATATTTTGAAAGAAAGAAAATGGATAACTACGTATGCATTAAAAGGACCAATTCCTCTAAAAACACGTAGAGCCAGGCCCTGAATATTTTCACTGCTTTGGCAAATAGCTTCTCAGGAAAGACTGTCTATCGCAATGGGTTAGATAAATAAGAGTGAGTAATAGGCATGCCTCAGTAGCCTAGCAAACAAGTTACCAGGCATAGTCCACACACATCCCGGGGACCCAAAGTCAAGAACTAGAACTGGGGCTGTAGCGAACAAATAAGATGAGCAGCTAAAGAAATCATAATAAATGTTTCTTCCTCCTCTCTTTTTTCCTGTCTGCCTACTCTCCTTGATTACTACTAGCACCTTCCCTTAAAAATAAGAGTAAATAATATTCTGACATTTTCAATTAGCTATAGACATTATTATTAAATTTACCTTACTTTAATTTTTAAATGAGTTAGTAATGTATTTAATGTGAGCTAGTCAAACCATATGTACTTATTTACTTATAAGTACTTCTTAGGTTTTAAGAATATTCAGTTATGTTGTTCAAACATGTTATGAATATACTCCTCAAGTCCCACCTAACTGTAATCTTTGTTAGTGTGTTCATTCAGTTTTTAATTTGCTAAAATTCTTGATTATTATGTAATTAACACTTTGTATCTCTTTCTGTATTAGATTTGGTTTATGAATTAGACTTCAGAGGGCTTCTATGTCTATTCAAGATTATAAAGGCATTCAGGAAGACACATGTTCTTATACTTGACTGCTTTACCATTTAAATTATATTTTAATACCTTTAAATCAGATTATAAAAATCTTGCATGATTATTTTGAAAAGTTCAAACAAAACAGAAAAGTATGATGAAGGAAGTTTTTAAAAAACACCAAAAATAGGGTGCACCATGGTGGCCTAGTGGTGTAGTACACCTTGGGGCAGTCCCACATACACCCCAAATATGGGGTTCGGGTCGCTCAAAGAACCCACGACTGACTTAGGCGAGTGAGCAAGCAGAGATTTCATTAGAGGGTAAGGGAATGGAGCCGACCAAGGGAGGTCCAGACCTGGTCCGCTGTACTGGTGACCTGGGTTTTTCATGAAAAAACCCACATGGGGAGGAAGGAGGGTGGGGAGAGGGTCCTCAGGCCAGGTTTCAGTTTCTGATTGGGCAAGATGACATTGTCCTTTGAAGTTATGGGTGGATTATTTCAACCGGGGGTTCCTTGGTTCAGGGGGTCCCTCACTTACTACATGAGGGACACATCCTGCATGTCAGACTCATCCATCCGCTTTCCTTGTCCATCCGGATGATTGCATTCCTTTGCTCGGCCCGGTGGTATCAGGGACAGTTCACTGCCCTGATATCCGAACTTTGATCCCTGGCCTAAGGCTGGTTTGTGTGGGAGTTCTGACACTAAGGTCCAGGGTTCCAGGCCCGGGACCAGGGGGAACAACAAATGTGAACAGCAAAAATGAAAAAAAAAATAAAGTTCTTCCTCCTCTTCTCTCTTCTTTCCTTCCTGTTTGCCTACTCACCTTCGTTCCTACTTTCACCTTTCCTTTAAGAGACAAACAAAAGCCACCAAAAATATAATGTAAAACTTGCAATATGTTGACAGAGATGATTCCAGTACACTGTTTCTCTGTGTGTGTATTTATGTGTGTGTATTGCTCTATAAACTAAGTGTTCTGCTATTCTCACTCCACAAGAGCAGTATGTTGTGGTGCCTTTTTTGTGTCAATTAATAAAAATATTCCTAATTTTGTCAATGACTTCACAGCTCAGTGGATTTATATAATAGTTTTTTAGCAATCTGTTTCCAATTCCTCATTATTTAAACAATTATTCAACTGAATTATTTGTGTGCCTGTGTCTTTGTGTGTGTATAAACCCCCCAAAATTCCCAATATTTCATTATGATCCATTTCTAGACCTGAAGTTGTTTAGCCAAAGGATATTGCAATTTGAAGTCTTGATATATATTTCTACACGAGTAGCTATAAATATTGAGCAATTTTCACTGCTAACATCTGCTTAATTGTTACAAACCTGGTACTTAGAGATTTATATCTCATTAAAAACATATTCAAATGCCAGAGAAGTTAACACACACATCCTAAGTGTAAATTTAGATTTATCTTTAACTTTAGATCTCAATTTGATTTGCCAAGGATACAAGATTTTATTTGAAGTGAAATGGCCATTCAAGGTAGGAACAGATGTAGTATATTTTGATGTAGTTTTTCTTAGCTCTGTGCATTTGACAATTACACTTTCTGGACAAGTTTGCATTTTGCCTGATTCATGAAGTTATAGTCTTCCTTTCCCATTTCCCTTATACCACTGCTTATAATCTCATTTTAGAAAAACTGACAAAACAATATATTTTTTATCACTTCTAGTTCTGTGCACACACTTTTTAAAGCAAAATTAGTATCAGCAAAGTCACATTCTCACTTGGGTTGTGGTGAGACTGGGGGCTTGAAGAAATCAGAGTGGAACTTAGGTAGATTTAAGCAGTATCTGCTTCTAATCTGCCTCGTGTCCCTAGCTAAACAGAGATAAATGATATTCCAGGCAGAGGGAAAAAAATGAACAAAATCATGAAATAACAGTATGTTGGCACCCCTAAAAGTTGTCAGGCCAGCATACCACCATATGCTGTGAATCCCAGCACTTCAGTGCTGCAGCAGGATGAGTCCCAAAGTTGTAAGAATCGAGAGTTGGAAAACCTGTAGCTTATTGAGAGAGTCTGGCTTTTTTCAACAGCAGTTGTAAATAAAATAATTCATGTAATGAAGTGATATGGGTAAATTTGAATTTCAGATGACACTGGCCTTTTAGGTGGATACTGGATTATAGGAGGATATACATAAATAAGAAAGCAGAGTGGAGGGGATTTTTGAACTAATATTGACGAAATATCACAGTTGACTATAATAACCAGTATTAATAGGAATAGAGAAAATAAAATTGTAAGAGGTAAAATTGACAAGGCTTAGTAAAAGATTTTGTGAATGGAGGAGAAAGTATAAATTATTACTGACTCATACGTTGAATATGAAGAGTTGGATTCAATATTATTATTAATTTCACTTACAACATATGGTAAAGTGACGAGTATCAAGAGTAGTGATGATATGATAGGGTTTAAAAGTGATTGTTATAATATTGTGGTATCCTTGATCAACCAAGTGTCTTTGCTATGAATTGAACAGAAGAAGGCATGTCTGAGAGAGAAGCAGGAAAATGGAGTAACACTTACATGCCGAGAAAAAGATTATCTGTGTCCTAAATTCCCATGAATCTCTCCAATTTCCTTTTAGTATATTCTGTGAAATTCTCATGTTTCCTGTAATATGACTGGTATTTAGCTGAGCTATTTTGATTGCGTTTGTCTTATGTAATACATGTTTTTCTAAGAGAACAGCTATGGTTTATTCATTAAGTCAGTAAACATTTAATGAACACTTAGTAAGGTACGTGAATGTTGAAAGCACTGAGGAAAAGCCAAAAATGGGCAGAATGGTTTAAATCAGTAGGAAAGTCAATAGTGGAAAAAATAAAATTAAAGCACAACATAATGAGTGCTAAACTAGAGATGTGTTCTGAGAATTAGCACCTCAGTTAGCAAGCACTAATACCATTTCAGTCTGAAAGATCTGATAGAGCCTGGTAAAGTCATGTCATGTATTTATCTATTTATTTTAAAGAGGACAGAAATAGGCAGGAATGAAGGAAAGTAGGCAGACACGTAGGGAAGAAGAGGGGGAGCATTTTATCTATTTATCTGGATCCTTGACTTTACATGGACTACACCATAGTCGCAGACAACACCTGAGCCACCAGGAGACCCCAAAGATATAAAATTTAAATAGGCCTTGAAAGTTAAGTAGGTGTTGCTGACCCCCATATCCCATGTTCTGTATCCTTGGGTTCAACCAACTCTGGATCAAAAGAGTGTACTATGTGGTTAGGCCTACAGTTGTGTCTATGCTGAACTTGTACAGATTTTTGTCATGTCATTATCCTCCAAAAATGCAATAGAACAACTATTGGCATCACATTCACTTTACTCTAGGTATATTACATAATTTTGAGATGATTTAAAGTATATGGGAGGATATGGTCTGGTTATATCCAAATTCTCTGCTGTTTTAAGCAAAGCACTTGAGAACTACAAATTTTGATGTTTGTGGGGGTCCTGGGACCGCTGAGGAGTGTCTGAATATGTAATATTAAATAAAGAAATGTGTAGATTAAGAATTTAATTTAGGGCTGGATCCTTGAATAATTACAACAGTCAAGGATAAGATAGATCAAATAGATTGACAAAGGAAAGGAAAATGTGTCAAGGTGTTTATGTATCATTTCAATGGACCATCAGTGAAAGGTTATGAAACACAATTTTTGAAAATTTGCATTGCATTTCTGAAACAGAACTGATGAATGAACTTAGTTCAGTGGGTTTCAGCATAAAGGTGAGAACAAAATCAGATTGGAATCTCTAGCTAATATGTGGGAGGTGAGGAACCCGAGAGTCAAAAAATTTCAAAATTTGGCTTTGAAGTTTCATTAGAGCAACAGCAGAAGGGAGAAGTGGGAAGGTAGGATACATTTTTAATATACTTATGTGCATTATAATGGGACTAAATACAGTATAAATCTTTGTATAAAGGAAATAATGATAGATTTTCATTTTAAAAGGTTTAGATTTATGCATGGAAATGTTAAACTTGGTTTTCTTTGTAATAGCCCCCAAAGATACTATCCTTCATGTCACAAAATAAATAATGAAAAAACATGAATCGTATTTCCATAGAATTTGTGTGGTTTGTTATGAAGCATTTAAGTATATTTACTAATATTGGTGGTAAATATAGAATTGGTCAAACATCAATCTTCATCAAAAACATAAAATACCATACAATAAAGCATATTGACTAGGATTCCTGTTTTGTTATTCAAACACACAAGCACTGAAAAAAGACGAGAGAAATAACAGAGACTGTTGAGAAGCTATCTTGGGTAGTGAGATTACTGATTATTATAACTTTGAAAATAAAAATCTCCATTTTTAACTTTCAAAACCAAAAAATGAATTTTGTAGTAAAGAAAACACTGATATTTTAAATACTTGAGTTAAACATGATGTATATTTCTATAGGAGACATAAAATATTTGTTTTTTAACCCCTAACACATTTTCCCATTAATTTTTTTATCATTAGCAGCCTTCCCTTTTTTTTGAAAAAATTATGCCTCTAACCATACCCAAGTGTATGATCCAAGTCTTGAAACTCTCTCCTACAGTACTGAACAGTTAAGCTTTTCAAAGCGTGCATGTGTATGTGCGTTTCTGTGTTAAGGTATGTGTGTATACATGTGTTTAGATCACAGTGAAAACATATTTCAAAATATTTCTTCACTGAAACAATTTCACATCTGGGTTAATTTCTCAACCCTGTATGAGAGACTAATCTATCTGAAATTATTTATAGTGAAGCCATGGAAACTAATGTCATGTCAATTAGTGGTGAGTGTGTGGACAAAAATGGAGCCTATTTGACTGATTGGGACTTTTTCCTCATTTATTAAAAAAAAATGAAATCTTGAGTGGTCCAATTTGCTACTATTAATGATATAAGCGAGTGTAATTTATAACTCCACTAAGAGCAAAGAAAGATTATTATTTTCAATGTGGATTCCAAAACCTGTGAAGATCATGACACCATCCTATTGTGTTCTAAAAGTATTTCAGCTTATTTTTAAAAATAATTTGAGATGAAAACCCCCAGTATTAACACTTGACTAATGAACTGCTCTGAAGTGCCTCATTGTCTGAAAACCTTTAATTTAACTTAAATCCTCAATGTGAATTCTATCATGGTCCCATGCTATGTCTAGCAGTCCCTTGTCATACAGAAAAGTCCTTTATAACTACTACAGACTGGAGGATGAAAGCTAATACTGTCCCCTACCTCAGATTGTTAACTTGCATTGTAAGTTATCTACACATTTCTCTGAAATCCAAGATGGCCATGTATTTTGGGTGACCCTGAAATTGTCCAGATTTGTGATTTAATGCGACAGTCTATCTCTAAAAGGGATTAGTGGCAGTCCATGATAGTCTTTCTCTAATAAAGGAAATAGATGAGAGCGTGAGAGACAAGAGAGAGAGAGAGAGAGAACTGAATATTAAGAGTAAGTTATTTGCTTGATTATGCTATTTGAGTAATTTATTTAATAGCGGAAGATCATTCTGAAATTCAAAATGTAAAAGAAACACAGCAAAAATAGTGGTTAAAAGAAGGGAACAAGAGTGTGAAAATCAGCAAAACAGGCATTATAGGTGGTGGATGGAAACTACACTTCTAATGGTGAACATAGTGTAGTATGTATAGATTTTGATTTATGGTGCTATGCACATGAGACACAATATTATAACCAATGCTTCAATAAAAATTAAAATCAAAATAAATATCAGCAAGTCCATAAAAGATGTGCCCAATGAATTAGATAAATAGAAAATTTTGCTTGCTTCTTCCAAGTGTTCTTTAAAATCATGACTGTTTTCACATTTCAAATAAAAAACCCAAAGAAATAAAGAAAGGGAAAGTCAAAATGAAGAATACTCTCTGAAATCCTTACAATGCCATAGCAGAATTGGTCTGGAGAAATGCACTCATAAACTCAACTCCTATGCTCGAAACAGGTGGTAAAGACATAAAATACACAAAAGGAAAAAATTAAATTAGGCAATTAAAAAGCTCTGTAGTAGCTGTCCGAACCAAAACAACAATAGAAGATTGGGTTATTAAGAAGAGCTGTGCTAAGTGATACACTTTTGTGTACAATAGGAGCTAAAGTTATTCCATAAAAATATGATACCAGAATAAAATTTACTGCTGAAAACGAGACCTGATTTGATTCTCCCCATCTTTAATTGGGAATATTTATGAGATTATGAGGCTTAGAGGGGACTCAGGACCTATGGAATCAAAAGCATTAAGATAAACCTGTATGAAAAGAACTGTGTGACTTTATCTAACCAGTGACCCTGTGATCCTCTCTGAGCTATGGCTAATGATTGTCATCATAAGTAAGACTGGGTCGGCTCATGACCTGGAAGATTGGGGGGATGCAACTATGTAAACATGAGACCATGAGAGGTTATCAGAGAGAAAGTATGAGAGAAGAGGAGGGGGTCGGAGGAGGAGGGAGGGAGGGGAGAGGCAGGGGGAAGGAAGGAGAAAGGAAAAAGATAAAGAAAAACCATCTCACGAAAAGTGAGTCCAAATTTATGGGCACCACCAATGACCCCAAATAACCAAAACATTATTGAAAAAAAATAGAGATACTACACTTCCCAACTTCAACCTATTTTACAAAGTTATAATAATAAAAGAGTATCGCATTAAAATATTAAAAGACAAATATTGAAAGGAAACGAACTGAGAGCCCAGAAATAAACCGATTCCTATATTGACTACTAATGTATGATAAAGAACCAGGAATATATAATGCCACCAGGAAAGCTTCTCCAGTTTGGAAAACAGGACATGCAGCCACGGGCAAAAGAATGAAACTAGACCACTCTAAAATCACACACAAAAATTAATTCAAAGTTGATTAAACACATTAATGTGATGTCCCAAGCCATACAATACGTAAGAGAAGATACAAGAAGTAAGCTTGACCTCAGCCTTAACAGGCATATAGACTGCCATTCGGTACATGAGATGTTCCCTTCTCACCTGTGAAAATTGCTATTATCAAAGCCATCAAACCAGAAACTGTAAGTGTTGGCAAGGCTCTGTGCTGTTGGCGTGAGTGCATGTTGTTGCAGCCAATGTGGAAAGAAGTGTGGAAATTTCTCAAAAATTGAAAAAATATCGACTCCTTATGATACAGTTACCCCACTTGTTGGTATTTATTTGAAGAATACAAAACTGCGACTAGAAAAGCTGTGTGCACCCCTTTATTCATTGTAGCACTATTTACAATGGCTAAGATATAGGAACAACTTGTGATTGAAGTGGAGAAAGAAAATGTGGAACACACACACACGCATCTATGTGTGTCTATGTATATGTATATGTATGACCTACATATATGGGAATCACACACATATATCAATATATATATGTTATATATATATTGTTATAGTGTTATAGTGTTATACTAAATGAAAAAAATCAAAAGGAGATTGATTAATGCCACATAATTTCACTCACATGTAAAATATAAAGAAAAAATGCCAATCAATAATAAAAAAAAATCTCTTAGATACTGACAAACTTACAGAATACAAACTGGTCATTACAGGAGGGGGAGAGGTGTGAGGGATGTGAAATAGGTAAAGTAGATCAATTATATGTAATTGAATGAAAACCAAACTCTCAGTGGTGATCACGATGTATTATATAAACAGATGTTGAATTATAAAACTGCACACCTGAAACTTCTTTGATGTTATAAACCAATGTTATCTCAGTAAAAATTTATTAAAAAGTAAGACTGCACACAGAAATTATAAATTACAGTAAAATATACTAAGAAAAACAGACCAATGTTGGTATTCTGAACATGTCTTTATTGTAAAGGAAGTAATTTTTAAGCAGCATAAAAAAGACTGTAAAGTTAATATGTTTGAAGGGAGGAAAGTTATAGATCAATATTCACAATGTCATTTCTCTGCCATTGAGATACAAAGATCTCTAAGATAATTTTGAAAATCAGTTAGATGTGGGAATTTGTTCTATCGAAATCCCTTTCAAATCATAATAAATTAGGCAGATTTGCATTGGTGGAGAGATTGAAAATAGCAAGTGGAAAAGCAGAATGCTTAGAAACAGATTCACTTGCATATGGAAGCTAATGTATAGAAGATATGACAATTCAAATCTGTGAGGGCTAGAGCTAATAATTCTGGAAAATCGGTCATTCATATGGGCAAAAAATTAAATTATGCATCACACCAGGCACAAAAATAAATCCAGGTGAATTTAAGAACTAAATGCGATATCCAACCAGAACCATTACAGAATACCAGAAAGAAGGCTAATGACGCTAGGATAGAAAAGCGTACAAATATATAAATATATATTAAAATATATTCAGCATACATATGAAAGACAGAAAAAAAGAAAACATTAGAGAATAATTCTAAATCAGGGTTTCCACATAATAAAAAGTTTGATTAAGAAAAGTAACCAGCATGGAAATTTTACTTACAACATGTATTGCAGAAATGGAATCAATAAACAGAATCTTTAAAGAGCTACCCATAAAAAAAGACAAATAATGGTTATATTAGGATGCACGCATAAAATGTAAAACTATATTATTAAGGCACTTTTATATTCTCTGATAAGGAAATATATCTAAAAATGTTATTGACAGATTGAGCAAGTCTCAGAACTGTGTATAATATGCTACCCTTTGAATATATATGTACTTGATGTGCATGCATATTGAATTTATTTGAATATATAATCTTTACTAGAATGACCTACCTCATATAGTCATAGACTACTCTAATAAAGATGAAGCAGAAAAGAAATTTTTTTTTACCACTTTAAAGGGAATTGTGCAAAATTAAAAAATCACTCAATACCAAGGAAATTGAAGACACTGCCAGTGGCCACATAAGTGGATCTAACCCATTTTGGAGCATTTATACTCTTTTTTTGCAGTGATTTTACTATGCAATGCATACCTAGAAAAAGTTTTTCTCAGAGTGTGATCCTGACATCCCAGGAAAGTATTCTTTTGAAAGATCAACAAGGGCACAGTTATTTTTGCAATAGCACTGAGATAGTATTTTCCCTTTTGGACTGATTAGTATGAATCAAGACAGTAGTATCATAATGTTTTGGAAAACAATGTATTCTTCATGGTCACATGCCCACAGTGTGAAGAGCCAAGTATTACCCAATAATATATCTAATGAAGCAGTAACATTTAACACTGTCATCAAATCGTGAAACTCGACTACAAGCCTTATTAATATGTCGGTAACAAAATGAAAAGTGTGAGAGAATACTTCAACTGCTGACCAAAATAAAGTTGTCTCCTGGAAAGCCACATCTATGACCATGTGCGTTAAAAGCTAAAGTAGCTTCTTTTGTTTGTGGACTGCCATTTTACTGGACAGAATGACTGACAGAAAAATTATGTTACTCAGATTTGGATTTTTGGCAGTATTTCCTCAGAAATGAATGGATTTTGTCACTACGAGGAAAATAAATGACGGCATCTGTTGCCAGTGATAAAAATTGAAAGAATAATACATGAGCATTGGAATTTCATGGACTTTCTGATGAGATTTTTGATAAGATCAGTTTTGCCAGTTTGTATTGCATAAAGGAAAAGTATCAGCATCTGGATGATCCTCATAGGTAAGTGCAAAACTTTTTTCCAAATGATCAATACATTGTATCAAAAATTACGCAACAGAAAGTGTAAGAGTTAGGAAATTGTCAGGCTCACAAGGTTAGATATACATTTTTCAAATAGTTTTAGTTCATGACTCCAATGTCATTTTTTTCATCTATGAGATATGGAAATCTGTTTTTATTATTTGCACCGAGGATGTAATAGTGAAACATACAATACCCGATAGGCTTAAAATTTACAAAACATTTTCATCCCACGTCTGTTATCTCATTGGATTCTTAAAATTTGCAAAACAGTTTTATTCACATGCAGAATCTCATTTGATAAGTTAAAACAAACCTGTAAGGCGCAGGTATCCAATGTTATTTGTTGTCTTTTTTTTTTTTTTTTCATTTCTTCTGTTTGTTTCAGAGTTCTATGTACAATATTCTATAATGTATTAGATATTTCCAAACGGATTTTCCTTCCACCAAGAACCTAATTTTCATTATTTGTTCCTCATTCCTCAACTAATCACATATTTGCTAAGGCCTTGTACTAGGACATGGGGTTACAAATGATGAACAAGAGTAAATATGTCCAATTTCTTGGTTATTCAGTTCTATGGGTAAGGCAGACTTATGAAGTAATCCCACTTCGCAAGGCAGAATTATCAACTTAAGTGGATGGTCGGAGAAAAAGACTGCCGTTCTATGACAGCATGTAAGAACTGCAATGCGTTTAGACAAATGCAACCATTTGCTGGTTGCACAAAATATAAACTTGCCCATGACAATTAGCCTCCTTTAACCTCAAAGAATGGAGTCAAGAGCAGAGTCTAAAGCTAGACTGTTTCATTTCTGATGCCAATCTTTTCTCATCTGTGTGACTTTGAGGAAATTCATTTCTCTAAGCTTTAGTCTCCACCTACAAAATGAGACTAATATACAGTGGTGAAGGATAGAATTAGAGTTTTAGTGGTGATCTTATTATAATATATACAGTTATTGATCTATAATGATGCATACCTGAAACTTACATAGTTATAATGCATTATTAGTTCAGTAATTCTAAGCTTTTGACATCTAGTTGACTGCTCGTTCCATTATATTAGTATGCCACTAAGTCATATGTAAGTAGCATATACCTTGAATATATGTCTAAAAGTGACTGAATTATAATCAGCTCAAAAATACACAATGTAAAGATCAATGATTTAATCATTGTCTTTGTATATTGTAAGCAAAAATGTATACCAACTCTAAATCTCAAAAAAAAATTTTTAGAACCAGAAATTTGTATAGTTTCACTGCGTAGATGGAGAAAATTGAGTCCTATGAGGGAAAATTACTGACATATACCACAGCATGAAATAAAGAGGGAGCAAGGATTCAAACTTAGCTCTATAAAGAAAATCATTTTGAAATTTGATATCAATGTAGCTAGTTGCCTTGGGACAAAAAGTTGAATCTCTCTTACCTGACCTCTTACTAAATTAACAATACTTATCCTTTCTATAAAACATCAATTTATACTCCGAAGCACAACAAAAACTCACAGCAAATAGTCTATTTGTACACATCTGTTCAGTTTCATGAATACGTATAGTCATTATGCTTGTTTCCAAACCTCTTTCTGGCAAGTATACTTATCGTAATTTATTTAATTGGATATTATATAAGCTATAATTACTATGAATTTAAATTGAGAGATGTTGTTTATAAATTAAATGATTGGGAAAGGCTTGATAGAGGCAAGTTGTTAACAAAAATTGTTTTGAGAATTAGGTGAGGAAGAGAGACGTGAAAAAAATGAAACAAGAGCAATAAACATTCTTCACCTTAATTCCTTCGTAAGTGTCCTCAAACTTGTGTTACATTTCTTATAACGTGAAACTTGATATCGGAGATGTTATATTGTGTGCTTTATGTAATAAAGACCAAGAGAAAGAGGACTCACACTCAATATAAAGAGAGTTTAGAGTGTGCATTTGTATGATTTAATATTTGACACTTTATTTAAGGTTGTTTTTACATGATTTCCAACTTCAACCAATTTTTTCAATTAATCATCAAAGTATTGATCACCAGTGCGTCAGTGCACTGCTATAGTAAATTCCTAGTAAGTGTTGAATGAATGAATGAGTGAATGAATGAATGAATGGAAATGTAGAAGGGGCGGGTAAAACAGGGCGATCTACAGGCCAGGCACTTTTAATAATAATTTGATTATTTTGTTTGCATTGCTATATTCATTTTAGGATATTAAACTTGCACCTCAGTCTGTGTGTATTTTACTTGTCACCCACCACCAGGCTCTAGTGGTCTTTCCCACTTCTTTCCCCTCTCTTCTTTCCTCCCTTCTCCCATTCTAGCTGTATTGTGCCCTGTGAATTTTGTTCGCATTTGTCCATTTGTTTTTTTCCCTTTTATTCCACATATGAGTAAAGCCATCTTGTACTTTCTTTTTTACCTTGCTGGTTTTGCTGAAGACGATCCCATTCTGATTCATCCAGGTTGTTGCAGAAGGTACCATTTTGTGCTTTTTTCAATACCACATAGAGCTCTAGTGATTATATAAGCCACAGCTTCTTCATCTCATCATCTGTTGTTATTTCCATGTCTTGGCTGTTGTGAATTGTGCTGCTATCAAAATAGGGGTGCAGATATTTTTCCAGGGTTTCTGTGTTCTCTGGATGTATGTATGAAGTGGGATTGCTGGATGATATGGAAGATCCATCTTTATGTTTTTGAGGAATTTCCATACTGTTTCCAAAGAGGTTGCATTAATTTACATTCCCACCAAGAGTGTAGGAGGGCTCCTATTTCTACGTGCTCTCTCTGACACTTAATGTTTCTAGTCTTTTTGACATGAACCCTTTTCACTGATGTGAGGTGATATCTCATTGTGTTTTCATTTGCATTTCTCTAAAAATAAGCGATGCAGAACATTTTTTTTCTGTATCCGTAGGCCATCCGTGTGTCTTCTTTAGATGGGTGTCTATTCAGTTCCTCTTCACAGATTTTAAGTTTGTAGTTTGATTTTTTTTGTCTGAGGTGTATGGACTTTTTATTGTCTCTCTTTACAGCTATAAATATATCGATATATATCTACATATCTATATCCATAAATATGCATGTGTATATATATGCATATATACTATATGTTTTTAATGTCTTCTTCCATTCTCTGGGTTGCCTTTTTCTTTCAATGATGGCTTCTTTTACAGTACAGAAAAATTGTAGTTTCATTGCAGTCCAATTATTTGTAGTTGAGGGTTGTTAATTTAGGTTTTCCTTCCTGAAAGTCATCTTTGAGTTTGATATCATGGAACATTTTTCCTGTTTCACCTTTATGTATTTTATGGTTTTGTATCTTATATCCATGTTTTGAGCTAGTTTGAGTTAATTTTTATGTATGGAACTGTGTTATATAATTTTTCTAGATGTCTGCCAATTTTCCCTGAACAATTTATTGAACAGAGTTTCCTTCTTCCATTATATACTTAAAGCTACTTTGTCATAGATTAACTGTCCATATAGATGTGACTTTATTTCTGGGCTCTTGATTTTATTTCACTGATTTCTGTATCTGCTTTTGTATGAAAACCATACTATTTTGATGGTGATTGCTTTATAGTGTATCTTGAAATCAGGAAGTATAATACCTTTGTTGTTCTTTTTGTTTCTGAGGCTAGCTTTGGGTATTCAAAGCCTTTTGTGATTCCACAAAAACTTTAGCATTTTTTGTTCCATTTCTTGAAAAAATGTCCCAAGAATTTTCATAGGAATTAAATGAAACCTATGTATTGCTTGAGTAGGATGACCATATCAAATAATTCTTCCAGTCCATGAGCTGTCATGTTCTTATATCTTTTAACTTATCTATTTCTTTTTAAAAAAATTTTTAAAGAAAAGGTGCCAGCAGGAATGAAGGAGAGCAGACAGACAGGCAGGAAGAGAGAGGAGGTAGAAGCACTTTTTTATTTTACTTAGTTGTTCATCACTGATTTTCTCCCTGGCCCCAAGTCTTGAACTAGGGACTTTGGAATGTATATGGACTATGTCTGGTTTAACCCACTAGGCCACCAGAGCACACCTTGTCTCTTTCCTTTCATTAAGTTTTGTAGTTTTCATCATAGAGGTCTTTCATTTCCTTTGTTAGGTTTATTACCAGAAATGTAATCTTTTTTTGTGCTGTTAGGAATGATATTTTTTCTTCAATTTCTTTTCCCTCTGTTTCGTTGTTTGCATATAAGATGCTACTTATTTTGTCTTTTGATTTTGTATCCTGCCACTTTCGTTGTTTCTAGTAGATTTTTAGTAGAGTCTTTCAGATTTTCTAGGTAATATATTAATGCATCTGTAAATAATGATAGTTTTATATCTTCTTTTCAGATCTGAACCCCTTTAGTGTCCATTTCTTGCACTATTTCTCCAGACAAACTTCAGAACTGTGTTGAATAATGTTGATGACGTGGGCATCAATCTTGTAGATCTTAGGGGAAAAGCTTTCAATCTCTCACTATTGAGAATGATATTGGCCTTGTTTTTTTTATATGTTGTTTTTATTATGTTGATGAATGTGTTTTCTATTCCTAACTTGGTGAGGGTTTTTATCATGAACGGATCATGAATTTTGTCAAATGCTTTTTATGCACCTATTAATATGATCATAGGTTTTTTGGTTTTCCTTTTGTTAATGTTACATATTGGTTGTTTGGTCTGCATATGTTGAACCATCAATATATTCATATGTGTGTGTGTGTGTATAGTCACTATTAATAAGTTGTTGTGTTAGTGCGTACCTAAATATCTGCCATATACTTGTGTCCTCATCCACTTATCTTTCCCACTATCACTTCATCAGATTTTCTCCTAACATCATCGTACCATTATATTTCATCATTTCAACAAATTTTCTCCATTTTCTCCTTTCACCATCCCAACTATTCATCTATTTATCTATATTCCCAAACTGATGTGTATCAAATCAGCTATCTAACATGTTTTAAATATATTACATGAGCTTTTCATCTATTCATCTTTATATTGATGTCCCTTTCATCTTTTCTGTCATTTATCCATCATTCACTGTCAGTATCTTTCTACCTAAATTATGTCAGTTTAATATAGAAGGATGGGTGTGGGCAATTTTCAGTGAAAGACCCAAAGTAAGTATTGCACAGGATTTACATATTTTCCATTTATCTTATATGAATTCCATTATGTGAACTCAGCAAATAAAATGAAAAAAGAGAAAAACAACTTAACTGTCACTTCATTGACTGTATGTCATTCATAAATGGAACATGAATTATCCGCTATTCCCAGTCATTTTTAATGAGATTACAAAGTTTACAGACTATGCAGTAGTATTCATATGAAATAGCCTTAAAACATAAGTCCTCTGTTTTTTGTTCAGCCCACCTACAGAAACAATCTTTGTCAAATTTAGCAGAAAAAATAGCTACATTAGATGTACTCAGAGACTGTGTAGTGGTTTCTTTTTTAAAAATGTTGCTGTTTTGTTAGTTTACCGTGGTATGTAAGTTTCAGGAGAGTAGATTTCCAAGTCAGACCATGTGTTTCTCACAATGTTTACCACAGTGCATCTATCGCCAGCCACTGTAGCTCTGTGAACTGGGGTTCGGTTCCCCTTCCCCACAACCTCCGTCTGGGAACCAGAGTCTGACATTCACAGTCCTGATAGTTTTCTTGTGTTTTTTTTTTCGTTAATTCATTTTATTTCTTTATACTACACAAATAAATGAAAACCTCCAGTATTTTTCTTTTTTTCTCTGACCTATTTAATTTAGCAAATCACCTCAAGGTTCATCTAGGTTGTTGGCATGATTTAATCGTTTTTAATAGCTGAGTCAAATTCAGTTGAGTATAAATACTAATTATCTAGTCATCTGTCTACAGAAACCATGCACATATGGACATTTAATCGACAACAAAGGAGCCAAGAATATATAATGGAGGATGCAAAGTCTCCTCAAGAAATGGTTTTGGGAAAAATGGGCAGCCTCTTGCAAAAAAACCAAAAAAACAAAAATGGAAACTAGATCACCCTTTAACTCTATACACAGAAATTAATTCAAAATGGATGACTTTGATATAAGACCTGAAATTAGAAAATATATGAAAGAAACCAAAGGCAATACACACCATGATATCAACTTTAGAGAAGTCTTTTGGGAAGTGACAGAAATGACAAAGGACACAAAAGCAAACTAAGCAAACGGGAGTATATCAAAGTGAAACTTCTGTATAGTGAAAGAAACCACAACAAAAAAAATGAAAAGAAAATGTGCTGATTGATTGGGAGAAGATATTTGCATACATTATATATTGAACAAAGGTTAGTATCCAAAATCTATTAAGAGCTCATATACCCAAACAATAAAGCAAACATCCCAGTCAAAAAAAAAATGGGCAGATCTGACTAGACACTTCGACAGAGGAGATAAACAGGTGCTCTCTGAACTGAAGGAAGAAAATGAAGTCGGCTGCATCATTTGGTATTAGGGAAATGCAAATCCAAAACAAGGTGCAGGTGAAGAACTCTGTTAGTGGGTGTGAAAAACACACAGACTCAAGTGGAATTTCAATATTCTAAAATGCATTTAGCAATGCAAACAGAAAAATAAAATTATTCCAAAAAACAAGGAGATAATCACCTTACAGCTGTGAGAATGGCTTGTATCAAAAAGACTAGAGGTGCAGCCTGGTGGAGTAGTGGTTATGTCAATTGCCTTGGAAGGGCACAGGCCACCTATCCCTGGGTTCGAGTCCCAGGCCTGCGGGGAACAACCAGTGTATCCAACTAAGTGAAAAGGCCAGAAGTCGAATTCTCTCAGCAGCAAATATTTCATTTCTCTTTTTAAGATGAGGCTATTGGTGTTTCTCTTCTCCCTTCAATCTTGTCCGCCTTCCAGTCTGTCCGTTATATTTTTTCTTTGCTTTCTGATAATGGTTTTAATCTGTTTGTAGCAATTGTGAAGAATTCTGTTGCTTGCCTGTCTGCCTACCTACTACTGCCTTCATACTGCCTGGACCTTTCCTTAATTAAAAACAAAGTCTAGAAGCAGTAAGTGTTGGAAAGGGTGTAGAGAAAAGGAATTCTCCTACACTGTTGGTGGCATTGTGAATTAGCAAAGCTTCTCTGGTTATCTGTTAGAGCCATTTCCTATGGGAATGCCACGTTTGACTTTGAATATGCATAATTTTTGCTTTATTGCCTGCTTTTTGGAATCTATCATATATCACTCTGCCATAGGTATTATTCCTGGGACAGGGAAACATTGAGGTGAATACCGATGTTTGAGCTCATTCTTGAGGAACGATTTGTAATTTTATCAGGTGAAAAAAAGGCAATAGTGCTCAGTAAAAAGGACAGCAAACGGATCACCAAGAGTCCATAATTGACCCACCCAAGCATATGTGCATCTATTCATTAACACACTCTCGGTAGTTATCCATCTGTTGGCATATCTGCCTACTTTCCTTATTCAGTCACCGCTTGATTTTGGAGTTTTCCACGATTTTTATGTTGATTGCTTTAATTTTTTGTTTTTCTATATATACACACATATACAGATTGATGTATGCCTGTGTATATATATACATATATAAGACACATTGGACATTCAGGTTCAAGTTATTTTTCTTTCTTGTAAGCAGTAATAAATTGCCCTTATCTAATAAGTAAATAAATTGCATAACATCCACTTATATTAGTTTCCAAGGTAATTCATGAATAGGATGACATATTGAAGGGTATGATATAATGAAAATGCATAGTTCCTTTGTTTATTCATTTTCTGAAATTGTTGTAAGAAGCAATATGCATACACGTTCAAAGCAAGGACTCAGAGCTGGCTTTTTTGTGTGTGAATTTGGCTTCCCCACTGGGTAGCCAAGTGACCTTGAGTGGTCTGCTTTCTCAGTCAGTGCCAGTTTATCTCTACAGCAGCAATCCAGGCAGTGCCTAGAAGATCACTATGAGAGCTCATGATTTAATATGTGAACTTACTAGAACAGTAGTTGCTGCGGTCTTAACTGTGATTCTTAGTGACTTTTTGCTGCTAATGAATATTGGCTATGGAGCTCACTCACATTAGTAGTCCTCCTTTCTGTCTTACTCCCTCCAATATGTTGTATTGTAGCACTAGTAACTTCAAGCAACATTGTATAAAATGCTTCATTTCCCTTTTCAAGAGGAGGATAGTTTCTATCTTGTTCCCTTTCCAGTCTCTGTCACTTCTGTTTTTCCTTTGCTTTCTGTGAGTTGGTAATGGCGTTCGTTCGTTTGTAACAATCATTAAGAGTTCTGTGGCTTGTCAAAAACTCTAAAATGAAAAAAACCCAATAAATATCAATTGACACAATTATGCACATGGAAATGGTACTCACTGCAGAGTCTGCTCTGAGTCCAATTTAACTGTCACTTAGCTACATATAGGAGCTTATTCCAAGGTTCAATTTTAATTGGATGCTCCTTTCTGATGAACCACAATTGACTTGGCTCTGAATTTGAATTTATTCAAATTTTTCTAAGATAGCCAACATCCTCTCAATCTATCACTTCCTTTTAGATCCCAACATTGTCTGTTGAGAACCCCCAGTACTCACTAACCCAGCTGAACTGGTTCTGTAGGATTCTTGAATAGTTGTAATTCTGGAATTTCTCTTACTGTTCTACTGGATCTTACTGTTTTTGTCTTTTTTCCCCTCCGCCTGGTTTACTCCTTTTGTTTCTGCCTAAAATACCTTTTCAAGTGACCTGTTAAAATACGTGAGATGCAAACTTTCAAGTTCTTACAATGAAACGTTTATTTTGCCTCCAAATGCCATAGTCTGGTCAGCATAGATTTTCTCTTTCACATATTTTCTTTTCGAAACTTGGAAGCATTTATTGATATCTAGCATCCTACATAAATGATGAAAAGTTTGATGTCAATATGATACTTATTCTTTTGTGTGTGACTAACTTTATTCTTCCCCTCAGGAAGCGTTTGTATTTTTATGATATTTTGCTGTTATAATGTTTAGGAACTATATTCATAGGAAGAGCTGTTAATTTTTATGTATTGTTCTTGGTCACTTGATTTGAATACATGTATACTTTTGCCTTAGGAAAGTATCTTGTTATTTACTGGTTATTATTTAATGGATATTTGTGGCTCATAGATTCTTGGTTCTCCTTTGCAGCATTTCTGTTAGTCATAGTTTGAAGTAATAAGATAAATTCTCTTTTTGTGTTGTCCCTTGTATGTTTACCTATTTTTTTCTCCTTTTAGGAGATACGGTCAAATTTATGTTTAAGTCTTAATATTAAATTTTTCATTGACAATTTTTTTTCACTTCTAAGCTCTCTTTTTGACCTGGAATGTTCTGTTGCCCAAATGTTCTGTTTCCTGCTTATGGATTTACTATCCTCCTGTACCTCTCGTTGGAGACTAGTCATAGATATTTTTGAATGAATTTTTATTCCTTTATTTTTGCCTGTTTTTCTAAGCTATATTTTTCTCATTCCTTTTACTTCTGTACATGTTTTTTTTTTTTTTTTCTTCAGATGTCTGTTAATACGTCTTTGTTCCTTTTTGGGAATGATGCCTTACAAAGCTGCTAGGTTGAGCTGGGTTACATCAGTGGAGATTTTAGTGTGAGGCTTTCTCTTTGTTGTAAAAAGGTAGCATCTTTTTATATAGTTGTAGAATCATTAAATCACAGAAAGCCCACCGCTTTCTTATACGATGCCCGTATCCAAATAATGTCCTCCATTTCCTCCAATTATTTCTCCAGTGAAGAAACTTATCTTTTCTCTGAGCTGTGACGTGTCTTGCTGCTCAGAGGATTCTGCTTCTGACCTGATATTGTTGGTTGAAGAGCTTCAGAGACCTGTTTCCCAGTGAAATTGGTGGTGTGTGTGTACACACGTGTGTGCATGCGTGCATGTGTGTGTCCATGTGTGGCGTATCCAGAAATGGTCCTAAGGATGTACAACCAATAAAGACACATTTTTTTCAAGAAAATGTTAATTTCTGGTGAACAGTGAGAGTCTGGTTTTTGGACTAAGAACTGTTCCCTCCTTATTCTCAGAATTCAGTGAAACAGCAGCTTAAGTCCGGAGTGATACAGCCAAGAACACAGGGCACCCTCTTTCTCTAGGCTCAGTCAGTGGACTGTCTTC